>VOQK01033583.1:21985-51549 GCA_015052645.1 Benitochromis conjunctus
GTCACCTTGCTTACAGCCCATTTTCTTCTTCTTTTGGCAGGCTTTGTAGAAGCCTTTGCTTGTTGGCGTTTTCAGAATTTAATTAAAAAAGATAAACTTATAAAAGATAAATGTGCATAAAGATTGCAATCCTTTTTCGCTCTAATCTCGATGAAAGTGGCTTATAGCTCATGAAAATCCCAAATCCAGTATCTCAAAGTGTTCCTAAGATCAATCAGTAGATATATATATATATATATATTCTATACAATATAGAAAGAAGTCTGTGGCACTTCTGAGGCATTACTGAAGCCCGGTTGCTTTAATAGTTGCCTTCAAAAGGTCAGTATTTTTAGGTCAAGTGTTTCTTAACTTCCTCTTCTTGATTCTCTGTGGTGTTCAGGTCGGGCGAGGTGGCTGGCCAATCAAGCAAAGTAATAATATGGTCAGCACACAATTTGGTAGTAGTTTCGGCACTGTGGGCAGGTGATAACAAATTGGCATCTCCACAAAGCTTGCATGCTCTAAAATCACTTAGTAGACAGCAGTCTTGACTTTGGACCTGATGAAACATAGCACTCCATCTACCAGCACCTGCACTAGTAGATCACGTGTCACTCTAACTTATCAGCGACTTCACAGTAGACTTCAAAGACCTTGGATTCTGCTCTTTGCTCTTCCTCCAGACTTTAGGAACTTGCTTTCCTAAGATACTGAACTTACTTTCATCTGAAAATGGGACTGTATCACACAGCAACAATCCAGTTCTTGTCCTCCTTGGCTCAGGTAAGATGTCTTTGGTTCAGGAGTGTCTTGATATGGAACAGGTGTACAACAATCACCATCACACAAAGGTTTAGGCTATTAGCAAGAAAACATTTGTTAAAAGCCACTAAAGAAAAAAGCAGATCTGAAAGGGACAAAATTAGTTTTGCAGGTTTGATGGATTTAAATTTTGACACAATGGTGGTGGAAGATAATTAGTAAAGATGAAACTCCCACCAGATCCCAACTCTCTGTTTTTTTTTGGCAAGAATGGCCTTATCTCTAATCTGCTGTTTGTCTTAATATTTGTATTTTATTCCTGCACAGTTGGCGTAGAGCACCCAAAATTCTATTCTATTCTATTGTTGGCATAGTTGAACTGTTGATGAAATATACCGTTCGAGACCACTTTTGAATGAAACTGATGAGGACAGCATTCAGGTTTTACTTTTTAACCAAATCTCTGTGTTCTTTAGAATTCTCCAAAGTGATCTTTAATATCTTTTCAACAATATTTGCTGGGTGGGAAAGCTAGTGGACCAACAAACTCATAAAAGTCATTAAAGTTAATGGAAATCCACTGAGAAATTGTTGAGATATTTCAGTCCAGACTAAAGTAATAGAGTGACCAACCAAGCATCCCTTGAGCCACTCTTCAGGCATGTCTAACAAGTACATGCAGCTATTCCTTAATAGTATGGATTTTCTTCTACAGCAACAAATGACTCATTGCCTCAAAAGCGGGACAAGTTGACATAATCCCCGAAGACTGCAGGCTTCAGCCTTTTACAGCTCATGGACTGCTCTTGCAACTTTACACAACAGCCAGAAGGCACACTATGTTTCCTGGAGGCCCCCAGATGTGAAAATCTTAGAGTGTATAAAAGTGAACGCCTAACAACAAACATGTACAAACAGGTCTGTGAAAGTGCTACAGAAAAAGACGGGGCTCACAATGGGTTACAGCGCTAAAACACGCGTGAAGCACACACACACACACACCATGTCTAACTTAAAATTCCTGTTTTCCTCCCGCCTGTGCTGTCAAGGGTAATAAAACTAACTTACAACTGCGTTCCCCCACCACACGGCCTGGAAGCACAACTCCTCCCTACCCCTTAACTTCTTCATTTAAATGTGCATTTTGAAGAACAAGCGCTTCTCACATCTCCAAAGGATGCTGATGACTTGAGCACAAATCTCCATACATTTTCATGAGCTAGAAGGAGCACTATCACGGCGATCTGTGAGGAAATTGCCGGCAGGTTTATGAAAGTATAAATTGAAATTTTTTATGAGGAGTGCAGTAATTGAAATATGAAGCAATAGATGAAATATTTATTTTTCAAGAGAAATATATCACTTTGATAAAGCTGTTATTGGTGTGGGCCGACTGCCATATTTGGGCACTTTTTTCCGCTTTTCTTTATGAAATGGAATTTGTGGATGTCTTTACAATAAAGCTTTATGGATCGACATAAAGCACTGTTTACTGTCATAGGTAATACTACTGCATTTAAAATCTTTGGTGGGGCACCAAATAACAGATAATGGAAAAAGAAAACGAACCCTTTAAAGTGATAGGAAGGGCTTTTTTTTATGTTAGTCCTGGTTTGGGGAGATAGAGAAAGAAAGTGTTTTTGCTTACACTTATCTGTTCATGCAGATACAGTAGTTTCCTTTTCATTAGTCCAGGCTTTGAGATATTTCTATTTTTCTGCCACTCCAGTACAATGAGGGTAGATGTAATTTGGGGCTCCTTTATAATAAAGAAATAGTCCCAATAATGCTCTACAAAGAATCATATCTGGTCAACTATCTTATTAATGATTTACACTCACCACTTTATTAGATACGCTTTGATAGTAACGGGTTGGACCCACTTTGTTGTTCAGAATTGCCTTAATGCTTTGTGGCACAGATTCAACATGGTACTGGAAACCTTCCTCAGAGATTGTGGTCCATGTTGACATGATAGCATTTCCTGTTCCACCAAAAAGGTTCTCTATTGGATTAAGATCTGGTGACTGCGGAGGCTATTTGAAAGTACAGTTGATTTCCTCTTTTCCCTTCATACTACCTCGAAGCAGTCTAACTATTCTCCGTCTAGCACCAACGACCGTGCCACGTTCAAAGTCATGGAAATCAGTTGGTACAAACTTCAGCAGGTTCTCTGGGCCATTTCTTATAATAACAATCATTAATAATGATAATTATGAGGGTTTTTGAAGAGGTGCATATAATAAAGTGGCCAGTGTCTGTAGAAAATTAGACAATTATCTAATTTTAAGATTTTTTCTGTGTCAAATGTTTTATATATTGTACTAAAACCTTCATATTTAATGAAACATCCATTTACAGAAGGGATTTTGAACAGCTTGAGAAACCTTCTCAATCATTCAATTTAAGAAACATTACTGTATATTTTCAGT
Source organism: Benitochromis conjunctus (assembly GCA_015052645.1). NCBI lineage: Eukaryota > Metazoa > Chordata > Actinopteri > Cichliformes > Cichlidae > Benitochromis > Benitochromis conjunctus. Next base: position 25,162 of record VOQK01033583.1, read on the forward strand.
TACTGATCTTTTTGACATTATTTGAGCATTTTTTTTTTTAATAGGTTAATATCTGAAAATGATTAGTAACCTAGATCTATCTTAAACAACTAGTGTTTTACTCAGATTGCATGCTTACCAAACACTTTGAGGAAGAGCTCTCTTTCCTGGGATCCTGCCTTGTTGGTAGACCTGCAGGAGTAGGTGCCTCCATCACCCTGCCGGATGTTGCGGATGGTTAACATGCTACGCCCGCCATCCTGCCTGTTCAAAATGTACTGGTCCGATGGCTCCAGCTGCTGCCCTTTCCTGCACAAGTGAAAAGCAAAGGCACATAAGTAAGGTGTGGAAAAAATTTGGCAACTACCTCAAAACTGACAGTGACCTCCTAAAATATTAATGCGTCAGTACACGTTGATGTTACAGACGTATAATCTCTGCATTTTGGGTGTCAACCGAACCCATAAAAATCAGGCAAAGTGCAGACAGCTTGGCTTTGAAGCTATTTCTATCTATAGCACATAAACAGGTGAAAACATGATGGCACTTTTTATAGACACTATTTGAAGTGTGATGAAAGGATTGTTTTGGATAAACAGATCTGGCAATAATTGAAATAAAAATTGCTCAATGAATAATTTGTTGTATGTCATCAGAGTTCTGAAACTCTGCCATGCAGAAAAGTAACATCTTTATAGTGTCAGTTACAGGCCTGCCAGCGCTCACTTGTGTTGCTGTGTGTGTTTTCTAATGGACTGCAATGCTCACTAAATGACTCCGGTGTGGTGTGGAGATGCATTGCTGACTTTATGTCTTTTCTTACTGGGCTCTGTGGGGAAATTATTCAGAAAAACCAAACTGATAAATTGATGCATGTCTATATTTAAGCCTCATGACAAAATCATAATAGTGTGAAGCAGGTTTGCTGCCTCCTCCGCTTGTTTATTTGCAGCTAGTTAACCAGGCGTGTAATCTAAAAGGTTCAAGGGATAGCTTTGTTTTTTCCCCATACTTGCACAGATTTAGACAAGGTCCTTTTACCCCATCTGTAAGCTGGTTAAAACAAGATTAGCTTAGTTACAGAATTCATGTAATATCACGCAGCAATGGCGCCCAAAACACGGGAAATACATGTTTACATACATTTAATTTTGTAGCACACAAATTTAATAGATTTTTACTTTAAGATCTACTTTCCTCTACTGCATATCAGCAAACTTCAGACAGTGGAAGTTTGTTTAGCTTGTTAATGTATGTGTCATTTAAAAGAGAGTGCCTTGGAGTTATTTTAAGCTCCAACAAAAAACTAGCAAATAAATATGCTATTTATGACCGGATGAATAGAAAACGCCAAGTTTATTGATTAAAGCTGCATTAAACTGTCCCCCCCCCAAAAAAAAACTGCACTCATAGATCATTTGTCCAAAGCACTGTGTACAATCCAGATTTAACTAGACTTTGCTTTTAACTGGCTGCAGTTATTGTTTGAGGAAATGCAGTATGCAAAACTGTGTCTCTAATAAAAACTTGGATTGTGGTTGATGCAAACAAATTAAGGCCAGCACCCAAATACTGACAAAGTGAATGTTTATACACGCCTGTGTCAGATTAAGTAAACTGTGACGCCATGGGTGGAGCAGTTTCTGGGTTGCTCTCGGGCAAAAGTACAGAAAATACCAAACTGATCTTTACTCTGTGTGACTCACTGCACTCTGCAGTTTTATCAGTACATGCATTAACTTCACCAAAGCAAATGGAAGGTTTTGTACTGAAACCTGCTGCTTATTAAATAAACCTTAAAAAGAAATAAAGGCCTTCCTTTGATCCACGTCCTGGTTACTACTTCCTTCTGATAACTTGTGAAGAACCTTCTTCTGTATAAAACTGAAAGTTATTGCTTTAACTACTGCTTCAACACAACTTTTCTCTACTTTGTTGGTATCATTAGACTTTTCTGGAGCTTTTCTAGTTCTTATATTTTGGTTAAGCTCTATGAACAAATCTTAAAAAGTAAGAAGTTTATGTTCTGGGAGCTTTCATGTAGGAGAGCATGTTCAAACTTTTGGAGCGCCACAGTCACCATTTTTTGCCCAATTTATGTAGTAATTAAATAAAAATTAGATTTCAGACAGTTCATTATCATTTGAAAAATGGCTCATTTACTGCAGGGTTTGCACTTAGTTTTTCTCCCCACTTCTCACTCAGTAAAATATTTAATCTGCCCAGGGGAAACTCTTACATATAGTTTCACGTATCAGTGTGAATGTGAAGCACAGCATAAATGGATGAGATTCTCAAAATGAAAATCATTAAGGTTTTACATAAACGAACACAAAACAGATAAAGCTGATCTGATGTTTGCAAATGTGCTTCGGTATATTCACTTGTGATTCATTATTAATCCGCCCAACACACAAATATAAAGAAAAGGTATGAAAAGACATTTTCTAAAGTTTAATTAAATATGGATAATAGCAACTTGTTTTTTGTTTTTTTTACTTTACAAGTTATTTTATGTAATAAATTCAGAACAGATGTATCTCAAGTCTTCAGTTCAGGCTGTTGTATTATTCACAGCGTATATTTTACTGTGCCACTAAAAAACTCTTATTTTTTTTTTAGGGATTTCACACGAAGGGATTTGAAGACTCAGACACAAATAGACATGAGCGCAGTTATACCGCGTGGCGAGTCCAGCCTCATTGTACTGTAGGAAAAGCGAGAGGGAGGATAATTGAAAGTCGTCAGAGGAAACACCAAAGCCAAGTAATAATAACTCTGGCGAGCCAAAGAGGAAATGAAGAGAGGCCTCATCTTTGGAATGGACAGTGGAGGACGTGCTGCAGTTCTGAATGTCATTATACTGACTGACTGCTGACAGGTAGTCCATTACCCAAGATGCACAGAGGATGAGGTGAAACCTCGCTCTGACAGGAAATGCAGCGGGAGAGCCTGGAATAAGTTAGGAGGGGTGGCATCAAAAGAAAAAACTAAATTGGAATGTGATGTGTTGTTTATACCAAAGCCTTTGTTGTGATTTACGCATTTTAATTCTGTAGTCTGGGACTGACACACAGGACTTATTGACCTGGGAAATGAAAGAGACTACACAGAAATGTTTGGCAGTCCATGGTCACTACAATGTTCAAAATCTGCAGTCAGCTGAAATGAGACCTTGACAGGTGATTTATATTTTATTCAGTCAGCATTAAAAAAAAAAAGGTACACGTGCATTAGAGTGAAGTGGGAGCATGCGAGAGTACCCTTTCAAGTAGGATGGTATGCTAAAATAAAACATGCAGGACATTATGTACATTATGCTACTGACATGCACTGGGGTTTGGGTCTGTTGTAGCCCCATGCTGGAAAACTTCTAGAAACTAGAAGATGTTACCATTTAAAGCACGTATGATTTGTGTTTTGGCTTTATGGGTTTTCTGTTATGTACTTTTTTCATTTGAGTGTGCTAAAAAAGGCAAACATTCTATAGAAAGGGGTGGATGTTGCTCTAACTTCACCCTAGGCCTGTATCTAACCCCAAGTGTTATAGAATCAGTCTGTACTGTGAACCATCTCTTTGTAGTATGGAACTTGACTAAACTGGTTATATTCTGGTTATATTTCTATATAAAGCAAGGTTGCCTATGCCACTAAGATGTTAAATTGTTGTCGAGTTACTATTTGTTTATGATTTTTCTGTTTTCTATCTACAAGTTTCAGGCTAGACAGCAAGATATTTTAGATGTTTGCCATTTTATCTCAGATAACTGCCATATTATCTGGACTCTGTTCAGCTGCAGACTGATTCCTATGGATTCTTAGTGCTCTCTTGATGCACCAAAGTTGCATTGAAGACAGCAACTGACTGCGAGTGGTCTTCAAAGCAATAATTTCAAAAGCAACGAGATCACAAGTTCATTGCACACAGTCACGGTAATGTTTTTTCCTAGCATGACTGTGCCATAAGAGGAAAAGCGCTCGCACAAAGTTAACACGCTAATTCAAATGGTGAAGTTGAACATTTTCATGCTTCTGATAAAGACTAAGGCGTCTAGGTTTGGCACAAGGTTGTGCCATTACCTACTTGTAGCAGGGTAGTGGCCACGCCACATTACTGCAGCTACACTCCATGAGACCAAAAGTGTCACAAAACCCAAAAAGATGGAAAAAAAAGAATCTCAGTATGACCCACACTTTGAGAGCAAAGGAAACACCACTAATGTGGAAGCCTAAAAAACACACAGCAGTGAAAATACATGTGCACAGCAGGTTTTAGTGCTTCAGCCTGCTATGATAAGACACAAAGTTACTGCAGTCACATTACAGTAATCTAAAGTATTACTGTAAAAACAAAGGTAGTAATTATATTAGTAGTAACCCATCACTTATGCCTTCATTTGCATTGCATATGGTACCAGTGAAAATTAGACACGCTCAGCCATTCAAACTTTCAGCTGGTACTGCAAATTCTTCAATGATCTGCATGATGAGCACACAGAAAAAACAAAATCAAAGGTAATGTTTTTTCTGTGCACTTGGGCTACAATCAGCTGCCTTCAGCTAATGTAGGATGGGAAGAAAAATAGTAGAGCGGTGTCCAGCTTTCATTTTTCGCACAGCATGCTGTCAAAGCGAGCAGTGAGGAACTCAGACTGATGCCAGAGTATATGCTGACCCCAGCCAAGCATCTAAAGCTTCATTTTCAACAGGCAACAAAAGCAGTTACAGCACCTGTTCCTATCGCAGAATCGCTGTGGCCGTAACATTTTTCTTTGAAGTGCTGCGTTTTAACTTTGCCCTCGGCTTTGTGTGAATTCTTAAACACTTACAAAAATATCTTGTGTGTGTGTGTGTGTGTGTGTGTGTGTGTGTGTGTGTCCTCATTAGGATAGGCCATGGTCCCAGTGTGTGGAACAAGGTTTATATTGTTAAACGGCAATTCTGTGCCAATGTATCTCAGGTGGTTTTGCGAAATAACACAAAACTAATGTGATGAGTGGTGTTTCTAATTCATTTCTACAGGTATAATTAAGTAACATAGCATTTTAACCTTTAAAAAGTAATGAGTTATGTGTAATGCATTACTTTTTGGAGTAATGACCCCAATCTGTTAACGCTCTTAACAAGAATCACCTTGCAAGATGAAAAATTAGGCTCAAAGATACCCAGGGTAGCGTAGGTGTAATGTCAAGGGGTTCTGAACAAGCATCCAAGTGTGACGAGCTGGGTGTAAGAGCCGTTTCTACGGTGACCCCCAGCATTCCAGCAGTAGCCAAAAGAAACCTTGGGCATATCTCTGAGAGACCAGCAGCTTTGGAAAAAATTGAAGAATCTGAGCGCTGGGAATGAGAACAGGCTGCCTTCTGACCTTGAAACGGCAACACTTCAGAGCAGGTGTATCAAAAATAAGGCCCGGGGGCCAGAATGGGCCTACCAAAGACTCCAGTCTGACCCACTGGAAGGCTTTGTGAAGGAGGCCATACATTTTAGACTTTTAGATGCGTTTTAGCTTTCTCCAATCACACTGCACCAACGTAAATAATTAGATAAACCATTTGTGAGGTTTATCTAGACACACACACACACACACACACACACACCATTAAATGACACAAAGATCCCGAGATTTTTACTGTTAACTATAGAAATGAAATAACAAACAAAAAAAAGAAAATGACAAAAATTGTCATTTTATAATGACATAATATTTTTTCTTTACTTTACAATATCAAGCACCATGAGGTAACTGTTGTTGGGAGTATATAAAAAAAGCTGAATTAATTTGAAATGAACAGCCAGCACAATGAGTTAACAGAACTTCTTGTGCAATTTTACATGTTTATTTCTTACAATTTAAGCCCAAAGCAGCATTTCTTTATCATGTAGAAAAACTGAGATATATTGTTGAAATTACACTTCCTTTTTTAAATCAAAATGTCTCAGGGATTAAATGTGTGATTAAACTCCTTTACGCCGACAGAAATAGGTGTTTCACTGGTCCGGCCCACCTAAGATCAAAGTGGGCTGTACGTGGCCCACAGTGTAAGACGAGTTTGACTTCCCTGCTGTAGAAGAACAAACGAACAAAGTCTCATTAGCTCTCGGTGCTCCGCTGAGTTTCTCTGAGAGTTGGTTTAAACTTTTCTTGATCTTGCGAGAATCAAATTTTGTGACTGGCAGTTACACATCCGACCATGCAAGAGAATTTTATTAAGAAAAAGGTTTAGTCGCCAACTTCTGTGGTCATTTTTAATTGCCTCAGCACATCAGCGAGCACAATGTCAGTGCTGAATGCTTCTGTATCCAAGCCTCTTTCATTCTGTGAGAAACCTATCAAGATGTCTTATTTCTCAGGTTTCTCATTTTGACGGCCTTTTTTGTCAAATCACAACGTCAAACAAAACTCAGTTTTACACTTAAAGCAAAACTGAGACTGACGGAGTTGAGCTGCCACAGGGATTGTCTCAATATGAAAGTAAGGATGCTGATGTGCACTCTGCCATCTTCACCCTGAAATGTTCTGCATAATATCAAACCTGCTGTTAAGTCATTAAAATTACATTTTGCTGTTGTGCTCCAGAGCTGAAAAGCCAAGGTAAGACACCCTGGAGTAAAAGTAATTCCTGTTTTTTTTTTGCAGTCCCGAAACAAGGGAGCAAGATGAATGAGGTTTACAAAGTTGAGGTTGCTTCCAGCTGTGCGCCACCTTTCAAATTTGGTTTGTAGTTCACAAAGTGATGCATGTGCCTCATTTTTTCCTGCTGTATTCAACCTCTCTTTCAAACAGACAGTTCAGTTCTCATTACATCCGTATTACTCGCAGCGGCGATGTCACATGAAATGCAGGAGTGAAGAATTCACCTCGCTGCGCTTCATCTTCCTGCAGAATTGTGGAGCGCTCCTGTGATGAAGGTAAGCACTCTGAGAGGTATGTGACCTCTTTGTTAGGGTGATGAATAAAGGCATCTGTGTTTACCGCTGCTGCACATGCTCAGCTCAGTTTATGTGCTTTTATCTGCTTTGTAGCACTGACCGAGTTACTTAAAAGTACAATAAAAACAGATCACAGACCCGCATCATAATTATGACCTATGAAAGGATTAATTAATGCACTTTGCTACAGTTCAAATAATGCTCAGCTGATATATCAACAGAGAGCTAATATCTGCTGATATTGCCGTAGATTCTTTGAATGCCACAAATACAGCAACCAGCTGTTCTGAGAGTAAACGAGTAATCCATGACTGGCCGCCCCTCGCTGAGCCTGAACATTACTACTTTAAAAAAGCTTTAAAAAAAACTACCTGTAGCTGATGAACAGTTTCCTTAAGAAACAGGAAAAAAATCCAGCAAACACCTGACACAGGATGTGAGAGATGTATTTGGCTCAGTTGATCCAGCTACTGTTCACCGAGGCCACATCAGAAATCGTCTCAGTGGAAGGGTGGCTGTCAAGTGACTCTTAAGGAGGGAAAACAAGGATAAAAGGCTGAGATATGTGCTCGGGAACTGGACTTTAAAATTGGAGAGAATAATCCAAATTTTTGAAATTTTTGGTTCAAATTATCATCAATATGTTTGTAGAAGGTCAAGAGAGAGGTACAACAGTGAGCGTCTATGGCCATCCCTAATACACGGTGGAGGCCCTGTCATGGTTTGAGTTGCATTGCAGTCATTTGTGTTGGAGATCTTGTCAAAATCGATAAAATTATGAACACAGAAAAGGACCATCAGACGCTGATTCACCATGCGATACCATCTAGAAAACATCTGATTGCCACTGGCTTTATTTTTCAGCATGACGGTGATCCCAAACAAGCTGTCAATGCAATAAAATCACACCTGTATCGAAAAACACACAGTGGAGCACTATCAGTCATGGATTGGCCTCCCCAAAGCTTGGACCTCAACATTATTGAAGCAGTGTGGGATCATGTTGACAGAGAACAGAACAAAAGGCAGAAACATCCAAAGAAGAGCTTTGAATGTCCTTCAAGAAGCCTGGAGAACTATTCCTGAAGACGACTTAAAGACATGACAAGAAAGCTGCCTAACGGAGTTCAGACTGTGCTGAAGAATAAAGGTGGACACACCAAATGTGTACAAACTCTGTTTCATACTGTATTTCCATGTATGTTTGCACAAATTTCAATAAATTCTTGCAACTATTTCATTTCCATTTTTCTAGCAGAAGCTAGAAGAAAGCTGTGTTGACCCAACACTTTTACACAGTGTTGTATATGGTACACAGTGGAGCTCAAACTAGTGGGGAAGTAAAATAACTTAATTTAAGATTAAACTAATATGTTATTGAATAGTCATCCTCTTTTTGCCCTTTAGAAACGTTGCCAAGCCCACAGTATTTATTTTACCAAATTAATAACACAATATAGCCATTATGAGTAGCCATGAGGTCACTTTTGGGTCGTGTTTGTTTGGATTGTTTATAACATTTATAACACAACATCATGTGTCAAGAGATGATACTACAGGCTTATTTTCAGCTTATTATGTTTATCCTTGGATTCTATTAGAGTAGCTTTGCGTGATTTCACAGTTCAAAATAACCTGTATTTATCTCACACTGGGCCTTTAAGCCCCCTTAAAGATAGAGATGGTTTAAACAGCAGGTGGGTCGGGTATACAGTCAGATATATAAGCCTGAGGTGACCAGAGACCAGGTAGGGATATTCACTCTCAGTGACATCACACAGAGACAAAAACAGGCAAAAAGAGCTTTGGGGATTACTTTAACATACATGGACCTCATTATTTGAAACCAGTTTAATATGAGCATCCATAAATGAAAAACATAACAGGGCCCCTTTTTGAAAGTTTAAAATCGTGTCAAATATATTCAAAACAATCTTTCCAGTAAATTCTAATAAGGAAAACTGGGGAAAAAAGATTTTACGTAAACACTATAAACTTCAATGGAACACCAATAAAGCGTTATCAATAGATGCTCAGGTGCAAAGAGCTTGTTACGATTGCCTGCCGAGTGGGTGCAAGCTAATTGCTCGATGTCGAGCTGTAGAGAGGATAGCGGGGTGTCAAATGCTCTTCAGGTGCAAATTTTCACTCTGCTGCTATGTGCCACAGATATTACTGTGTGGCTGCTGAGGGCAATGTGCGAGGGCGGACTATAAATTCCTCAGAACTGTGAAGGAAAGTCTACTTGCGCATATATGCATGTGTGTACACAGGCATGAACGGGTAGTAGGAAACACAATATCCTGTATTATTTCAAAATGAAGGTTAAATATGCTTTAATTAAGTCACTTCACTCCAGTCATCAATCAAGCAGTGCTTATGTTTTCTAATTGAATGTATAGCTATGTGAGGAGTTGGACTTTTGGTGTATGATGGCCTTAATCATTTGGTTCAACGTAACATCCTTTCCTCTCTTAGATGGATAAAACCATTTTTTTCCCAGTCTGGAGTGGAAGAATTGGCTCGTGTAGAGCTCAGCTCATACTTTACGGGATAAATTGGGGCGCCAATGCAAGCCAGGGTTTATCGCCCAAAATCAGCATTGAGCCTCACAAATGCTGTTGGAGCTGAATGGGAGCAAATCCCCGAAAGCAGGCTCCAAGAATCTTGTGGGAAGCATTCCCATAAGTGAAGGCGCTATTATATCAGCAGATTAATTCTCATGGTTTTGGAATGAAATCATATTAGGGTGCTTTCGGGTGGCTGCTTGGGTATAAACCTATCCTACATCCTTGAGGGAGCACAGATTTTTGGATGTCTCCCAATCCTGATATCTCTTTGAGCTTTACCTGTGCCATGTGACTATGGGGTCCGGAGATCCAGAAGTGATGCAAGTAAAGGTGACAGATTCCTGGTAGTCAGCTGTGGCATTGAAGGACTGCTGGAACACTGACAACACCGGAGGGACTGCAGACACACACACACACAAAAAGAACAGGAAATAACACATGGCGCCATTAGATCCTGAGAGTTAATCAAATCAATCCGGACTGAAAGCTAAAATTGGACTACAATCTAGCAAAACGTTCAGTATTCATAATGCGACATGGTGCAGAAGAAGCAAATAAAAGACTTTCATGAGGATTGAATTGGTCTTGCGAGTGGCCTGTATGCAGGCGCTGGAAAAACGCTACTTCTGCTGGTAATCCCGTGGGGATTTCAAATAACATTTTGACCCAGCTTTGGTTAAAAAAAGAAAAAAAAACCCCACAAAGGAACCGAACACACTGACGTGAGGCCATTATTCTATTGTGCGCCTCAGAAATGCTCCGTTAAATCTATATAAACAATGGCAAGACAGAAAATGTGTTTCAACATGAAAAAACAGCTGTGAAAACTAGCGCTTTCCTTTTGTGAATAAACTATTCCTGTCAAGCGCTCGAGCTCTGACAATTGTTCCTCTTGTCAGGCCAATTTCTGCGGAATCAAAAGCAGAAGTGCTTTGCTGCCCTGATTTTATAGGTCTGTGGTTTGATGGACATGCAAATGCAAACTCTTTTTTTTTTTTTAGGACTACAAATGAAGAAAAATTGAACTCGTTTTTATTTATCGCAACGCTTCTTTCACTTTTCTTGCAATCAAAGTGAAATACGACAAGGACGCCCTTTGACAAATCTTTAAAATGTCCACACAAATCATATTTACACACTTTTTTTGTTTATCTCCTATGGTTTATGTATTTTTTAAGTACCTGGATCGTGATTTCTAAAAAGAGACAGTGCTCCTGAGTTTTCAGATCTTTTGGGGCCACCTGACACCATTAAATTCAAGAGAAAGGAGAAACTGTGACTCGTAAATAAAAAACAGGGAGATTAGCACCAAAATAGTCTAGATGGATAAACAGAACCACAGGCCTGAAGATTAATGCATTAGACTTTGGAGTGAACATTTATTTGCTTCAGTGCCCATACAACAGAAAAGCTTGGACATCAGAATCAAGAATGAAAGACAGATGTGCTCAACATGATTTCACGCTACGAATAAAAATGCTTCAAACTGTCTCACCTGTACCGTACCTCGTTTTACTGACTGTATATGACCCTCATCTGCATGACTTTATCAGTATCGCACATCATTGTGGAGGAATGCACTGCTGTGTGACCTAATCTGAGCCAAGATTTAGCTTCACATTTGACATTAGAATATTTTGGTATACAGAGGAGTTCGTGCCCAGGGTGCCCAGCTGCTGTGGCGACTAAATAAGCCCAAATCATCACCCCTCCACCACCATGCTTGACAGCAGCTATGAAGTGTTTGGTTTTCATCTAAGTGACACTGTGCGTTATGGCCAAACATCTCCACTGTGGTTTCATGTGTCCAAAGGACATTGCTCCAGAAGTCTTGTGGTTTGTTCAGATACAGCAAACCTGACCCGTGCTTCATGTTCCAAGCAAGCCACACTTATTCAGTCTTTTCTAATGTTATGAACGTTAACATTTAACATGATAACTGGAGTCTGTGATGTAGCTCTTATGTGGGGAGGAATTGTAATTGTCTTTCTCACTGTGGAACGATGGACTTCAAATGCACTCATAACTCTTTCCTGATTGATAGGCGGCAATAATTGCTTCTGTAAGATCAGTGCTGATGTCTTTCCTCCTCAGCACTGTGTTAGCACACACACCTGAAAGCTACACACGTGTACCCTGTGCAAACGTTCTGCTTTTATAGAGGTGCTCCCACGTGCTGATGATCAATTAATTAACTGCTACTTAGCCTCATAATTCTAATGGAAGCAGTAAAGGTGTACTTAGTTTTTCTTTTCACAGGACTTTAAAGATTTGATGATTCACAATCAAAGTCTTATATTTTTGCACAGATCATACCAAAGTACTAGAAGTTTCCCTTAAATTCATCTTTCTTTTTGCATGTTGTGCCATCGTATGTACTCGCCTTTGCTAAAACGTGCTGTTATATCTGTCTAAGCAATTGACATGCATCATTGAGTGTCCACGTAAATGCGGCACGCTTTGCTAATCTTCCACAAGCAGCTGCATTGGCAAGCTGGTAAACAGCAGAGGCCCTGATGACTTTATCAAGAGTATATGGTGAGCGCTGTCTGAAACACGCAGCGTGCCCCTGTCATCCAATCACCTGAGGGCTGTCATCTTGTCATTCAGTGAGAGGAGAGCGGAGGAAGAGCAGGCTTTTCTTCGTTCTCGCTTGCAATGACAGGAGAATGACAGCTTCATGGTGCAAGCATGTTTATCAGGCATCTCAATCCATTTCACAAGCCTGTATTTACGCTGTACTTTGACTGCCACTGTAACTGCTCTACTGTGGTCCTGACCAGTTGCAGGGAGTGATTAATCATGTCTGGAGCAGCGTATTGGACCTTTGGAACATTTACTCCTCTATTTTGCTTCTGCTGGGTAGATGACGACTATAGGTGAAAATCAATTAAGTGCACTATCTGAAATACACTGAGTTAGAATAAGTGAACCAGTGAGTTGCAGTATTGTGGTTGATGCCTGTGGTTTAAGCTTTGAATTCAAATCCATGAACCAGCTGAAGTATCTTTGTGGCCTTTTGCTGTAACCAGAGTGATTACAGGTTTTGTGTTTTCTACTTCTTTTTATTTTTAGTTCATTTTGGCTTCATGTTTTGAATTCAGTTTAGTTTCCAGAGTAAATTTTCTTACTTTATTTCAGTGTTTTTCGTTGTTATTATATGGAGGGCATATGTCAGAGGCAGGACTGAGAAAAATCAGTAGGTAAAATCAGAGGTAATACAAAAAATAAACAAGGCTTTTTGAAAGCAGCTGACTCACAGGTTTGTTTATCAATGTATCATCGATCAAAGTGTCATAAACTAAGTGTGTTACCTGTTTTTCTTTTAGTTTATTTCGTTTTCCAACTGACAAAATTATTTCAGTTAATTTGCATTTTTTTTTAAATCTAGCTTTTATTTTTATTTCAGTTTAGTTTTAGGTAACTACAATGGCCTTGGTTGTAACTTCTTTCCTAGCTGTTATCAAATTTTCAAGATACTTCATGCATGTATGTAGAAATGCATTGTGGGTAAGCAAAAGCACAGGCTGGAATGATACTGGATCAATCCCACCACATCTGAAGGAGAAGATCAATGCTATCGCCACTTATCTGCCTTCTCTTGATGAAAAGATTGCTTTGCATGTTGAAAGGTCACCAAACTCCTGCTCCTCCTCCCCCCCCCTTCCTTTCTAAATGAGGGTCATCTAAAAGCTACAGGAGGAAAATAGTAAAAGCGAGTTAAGTCCAGACAACAGGATCAGGACGTGCTTTATTTTACAATTAGCCCACCAACTCCAGCTACTGTATTTGCATAATTTCATCCGATTACAGCGTGAGCACAATCGAGGTAAAGGAAACGCTCTGCAATATCAGGTCAGTGCAAGGGCATGTCCGTCACGTGTTAACATCCAGATAGTGTAGCACACCTGGATACAAGCTGATGTGTAGGTTTTAGCTTATAGAAGCTAAATTTAGCTTCTTCCACAATGAGTTAGCAAAATGAGGCATGTGCTGTTGTGTTTACAAGAGCTGGTCTGCTTGTAATTAAAGAGCATTAAATTAAAACAAACAAAATGCCCCAAATGCCGCAAATTAAAAACTGAAAATTTGTTCTGAGCGCTCAAACATGTACTCATTCCAATTCTCTAATTCTACTAACAGCTCGATATTTGAGTAAGTTAATTTATTCTCTAAGAAGAGGATCAACGAAAAAGACCAACGCTACCCACACAGAGATGTTGGAGCACATGAATGACGAGAAATCGCTGGAAAATGGGACGCTTGCTATTGGGATCCAAATAAAAACCTGCTTCACAGGTACTGTAACTGGCATTTGTTTCTCTCTGATCACGTCGAAAAGGTTGAAAAAGCTCGAAAGGTGTCACAAAAAAAAAAACAAGCTAGATGTGTTTTTACTATTCCAAAAATGTAAACAGCTCCTCATTTGGGTTTGGAAGTTATTGAGAGATAATGAAATGAATTTGTCCTCCAAGTGATGACATCCAGAGGACACTTATTCCACCTAGATCTAAAAAAAAAACAACAACTCAAAGATGGAAATTAAATATTAAATATAGCTTCAGGACTCATTAAAATGCTGCTTTTTGATGAAGAACAGCGGCAAAGCAGGTAGACTCGCCTTTTTTTTTTTTTAAACATACTCGGCACAGCGGATAGGGAATTCTAATCAAAACAAAGCATCAACGCAGAAATGAAGCGATGCTTCTCTTCTGTAGTCTTTTTTAAAAGATCAGTTACACTAACAGCACCAGTGTGTATTACTACGAAGAAAACTACTCCGCACAGTTCCATAGTGTCTGATCTATGTGCTGTCTCATGTTGTCTATGTGCCGTTTCTCCTAAAAACAAAGAAAAAAAAAATCAATGAAAATCTCCTTTTTATGTCTGTAAGATCAACACAATATGGAACACTTGGCACACAAGTGCGCGCGCACACACACATTTTAGGTGCAGAGAGCTTTTCAGGGATAAAAATGGCCTAAGCAATAATCAAACATTATGAGTCCTTTCCAATAGTTCTGACTCTGCGAGTGAGATGAGCAAGCATCTGGCTGACATGATAACCATTGATTTCCAAGCCAATAGATCTCCATTCTCCAGTGTGTGTGTGTCTGTCTCTTTTTCCTATGCAATACGCTCCCACATCAGCAGGCCTTGTTGAAACAGGCCTGTTAATGAGACAAACTGCCAAGCAAGGAGACTTCAAAAGAGCAAATCAGCAACAGGGTTTAAGCATCCAAAAAGAATCTGGCAAGCTTTATGAATTCTTCATGTATTAGTCATATGCTTGAAACTTCAGAGGCTCGGGCGAGATAATGCGAGGTTCACAGATATGCCCACCGATGTGAGAATACATGAAAACATATTTAAAGATGACTGGTTTTAAACGCAGGAGCTGGAAGACTTGTTTTCTGTTTGCCCTCTAATTAGCTTCAATAAAGTCAGGATAGCCCGTGTTTAGAAGTCGTGAATTTTTCTTGGTTAATGTCATGACTGTATTACACCTACTACACATTAACTGAGTCAGTGTTTTGAGACATGAGCCCTGCTGGATTCTCTGTTCTGAATTTGCTTCGCTTTCTAGATTAGCACACAAGTTGGAGTCAAACCAGCCCTGATTTACAGCTGGGAATGTAATGTAACAGAGATGGGTATTTATATTCCCTTATTGTACGCGAGGCCGTTTTGATTGATGTTGCTGCAAAATCATTTAAGAAATCTTGAAGGACAGAGGCGGTAGTTTCACTGACAGCTCAAAGGGAGAAAATTGTGGGGCCTGGTGTTGAGTAAGTGAACCCACAATTAATTGGATTTGTTGAAGAGTGCGGGCAAAAAAATCAGGAAGTTATTTCCATTTGACATCATCATCGGTTGAAATAGAAACTGGCTGCTGTGGCTATTGGGTCAAAATGATTGAAAATCTGTATTAAAGGGTTAAAAACGAATACAAGTGGCAGATGATAGCCACGTGTGGAATACTACACTCTGAACTAAGAAATCCAAAAATGATTGGAAGAAGTTTTTGTGTTTTTGAAAATGTACTTGTTTTCTTGCTAAGAGTCAGAGAAGGGAACACTCCATCTATGCAGTGAAAATGAAGGCGGAGCTAGCAGGTTGTTGGCTCATTATCGCATAAAGACTGGAAACAGACTATCTGACTTATAGACTGTAAATAAAAGATGTAAGTTGCAGACAACAATGACATCTCTCACTGTTTTGTGGACATCTACACTGAAGCTTTATGCACACCAGCGGTCAGCATTTTTCCAGTGGGTCTACTATTTTTTCCAGATTTTTCCTGCAGTTCTTTTATATTTGATATTTCTTATTGTTATCATACTACTCGAGAGACGTTGCCTTTTCCCATGCTGCCACTGTAAATAGTGTTAAGAACACAACACAATAGTCATTCATAACACAACACAATAATAATGTGTTATTAATGACTTAACAGCCTGACGCTCCCCATCATGGCTCTATATTTAACTTTAGTTGATATCTATTCAACAAAGTATATGCATGTTATGGAAGTTGTAGTGGTTGTTCCTTTAAATTTTGGTAACAGCTTCAGTTCATTTTGGAAGGTTGCAAACAACTTTTAACTGCAATAAAGTAGTAAGTGAATTTCACAAACCATGACAGAAAGCAATAAACAAAAGTAACAAATGGTGAAAATGTGCCAAGGAATCACAAAAATGGAACTCAAACTGTTATGCAACTGTGCTTTATATTTTCATTTAAAAAACAGCATTATTGGTTTTACAACTTTGTGAGTTTCTGAGTAACTCTCTTTGTTAACTATAGTCAATGAAAAGCATCCGTGACTCATCTGTGGTTACTTTTGAGATCACTTCCCGAAATGTTCTACATTCTTCTAGTCACCAAGCTGTTTTTGCCCTCAGGTTGATTAGCCATTCAGTGGGTGGCCTCCTTCTCTCGATACACCATCATCCTCATCTACGGTCTGCTTTGATGATACGCTGGAGACTGGGAGCTGCAGCAGGTCAGCAGGGCTTCATTCGCCGCATGCTTGCGGGGAAGAAACCACTCTTTTATCAACTGACACATGAATATTTATGACTTCACATTGGTAGGGGAGTATACAGTAAGTTATTTCAGCTCTGCTTCTAGAAAAAAAAAATGTTGTTCTGCATCACTGGTTAAAGTAATGTCTGTTAACATGTTGGTGAAATAGAGCTGACACTTCTCCTGACGTGCTAAACCAAAAGAACAGCATGACGTATTGTTGCTGCATCCTGAATATAAACGTGCAACGGGCAACTTGGAGATGGAGATCAAGTTCAATTCTACTTCACAATAAAAATTAACTATAAAGACACCGCAGCATTCAATCAGCCAGTCTTCTCAGCTGGTGACTGGATGTGCAGAAACCAATTCAGGAATACAATTTACAATTTTGTGCAGAAACTCTAGAAAATATTGTTTGACTGCTTCTTGAGCAAAATACACTAATTCAAGAGGCAATCTCACAGATACATAAAATGAATCAATGAAATAATCAAAATTGTTGTGGGACAAAACATGCTAAATACTCTTTTTCTCGTGCTTGCACTGCGCTGGAAAGTGTCACAATCTGTGGGAGCAGACTGAGTGTGAATAGTGGACCCAAATGCAGACACAATGGAACGTGGAATGCTAAAACAAAGCAACATGAAAAGTGGCGAAAACTGAACTAAGCCTAAACTGGAAAAACTAGGAATGACTCTAAAAACTATGAACACGATTTTGAGCAGGAGAGTGAGAGAAACTATGAGACAAAGAAACATGAACTACAAACATGAACATGCCCTGAACAAAATCATGAAAAGCCTGGAAACCTGGCGTGACGTGGAAGGAAGGAACACAGGACCTGACAAAGACTGAAAGAAAACACACAGACTAAATACACACAGAGGAAGTGGAAACACATGGAGCAACAGCTGGCACAAATTAACATAATGACACCACAGGGGAAGTAAAACAAAACACATTGAACATGGAGACACCAGACTCTTCAAAATAGAACAGGAAAACATTATATATTGTTGTAATAGTGGCATTCCATCAGGGCAAGGAAGGCAAGCAGAGCTTTCCCAGTACAATGTAAAAGTGAACGCGACCTGTCTCCTTGCATGTCAATGAGAATCCTTATATAAAGCTTCCACATATTTGCATCCATCTTTTAAATTACTGTCATCCTGATGCTGTAGTTGCCTTTTATCTCTCTGGAAACATGGTTAACTCAGATTTACTGTATTTGATGGGAATTGTACAGCATGTTTGGATTTCATCTTACAGTCTGTTTTTTTAATCTAGTGTCCGTTGATTGTGTCATATTACCAAAGACTGGCGCTTGTGAAAATTGTGAGGTCAGTTATTTAAGTTGTTTTCACATGGGCATTCTGGATTGACCTTTGGTCTTTGATGGCAAACTAATGGTAAACAAGTGTACCACACAAGCTGTCACTGGTTTCACTTTTTTTCTGCTCTTATTTTTAGGAGACTGCTCACATCTTGCTGCAAATTACATTGCTTTATTAAAGTGGTTTATGACCTAGAATGGTTGTGAACCAGAAGTCAGAAATAAGGTGAAACTTGCACATGCAACAGAGTGAACTGTGGACCATAGCGAGAAATGGGATGAAACTAGCTAGTATGACATTTCAAAAAGCAGTTCAAGGACATTTTTGTTTAGATTTGTCCAGATTAAACCTCTTTTTAATTGTTGGCTGTAATTGTATCTCTGATAAGAATCAATGTCCAGTCTTATTTGGGCACAAATAAGTGTTTCAAGTTCTCCATGTTAGACTGATAGAAATTAGGGTGAATCCAAGCATGCCCTGTAGCTGTATCAGTTTAGTTCATCATCCTTTCTTCTACCTTCTTTTTTCAGAATCCTGTAAACACAGAAGAACTGTGTGTCTAACCTTTTTTCACCACAGTTTGTGTCTTACTATGCTGCCAAATCCCCAGGCATCACAACAGGTAACCGTTTACTGTCTGTTGCTGACAGATAAAACATGCACCCTGTTGTACTCATTGACACACCTGAGGCTCCTAGCAATCTACTTAATCTCCATCTGCTTGTGTTGTCTGACCAATGCAAGGCGTCAATACAGTAGATCTTCTAGCAGCCCCTGTGGCTTATTTGGAAAATCTTTGCACGAATAGCACTTCTTGCTCCAATTTGGTTTCAAAGTTGCAAAGTAAGGGAATAATCCTAGTCAACGCTACTGAAGTGAAATGCTCTACAAATGAAAGGCAGTGTTTTTGGGATCAAACAAGATTCAAGTTCTAGCCTCTTCCCCAGCCTACAAAAATAGCTCTTCAGATGCGATATGTAGCTTAAGGGGTTGAAATGGAAATAACTGGGATGCACAGGTTTGCTCGTTCAAATACCTGAGAGTAAAAGCTAGGGCATAGGTGCAATACGGCTTTCCATAGTTTAAATGCACAGTGCCTGGTACACTTTAGACAACTCCTTAGGGACTATTTGCACCATCAAGAAAAACAGAAAACGTGAATGTAAGTCAGATAGAGATGTCAGAGGAACCACAAGGCAACGCATCCTCTGCTTTGTTCTTGGATGCTTTGCATACTGACGTAGATTTGTTGAAAAGAAGCAGAGCAGCAGTTTTTCAAATCTCTAAGTATCACTGTGAAGAGCTGAGCGGATGACATGTTCACTTTCTACAGAAAAAAGATGGGGAGCTTATACCATTTTTCTGCCCCATGACACTAGGTGACATTTAAGCAAATGCCCTCTCTATCTTTCCTACCTTCAGAACAACTCTCTGTACTCTCTTTTATGCTAGAGGCTTAACTAAAAGTCTCTCTGAACCATGGGACAACTGCTACCTCAGAACTAAATACCATGATGGCAGTTTGAGAAGTTGTACAAGAAAAACATCAGTTTGCAATAGTAGATCTTCTACACTACTTGGAGGCCATGCTGGTGTAAACACACAATGGTTTGATTACACAACCTGCTGAGACAGAGAGCAGAATTAACATTTACTGAGGCAGGAGGGGTTTAAGTGACCCAGTGAATGAACCATTTTTCCCAGCTTTGTTTTGGTTTCCACAAAACCTAGCTATTTAGGCCTTTTGTTTGTCATTTGCCAGTTGGTAATTTTATTGTTTGAAGCTGGTCAGTTTATGTACAAAGGTCATAACAGACTTTTAAAAGAGATAAACAACTGTGGAATAAAAGCAGCACTACCAGACACACTGTTCTTGGTGTGAGGAATGAGTGGCAGTGGGATAGAAAGAAAGAAAGAGAGCAGCGGATGTTTTAGCTTGCTGTAATTAGGGAACATAAGTGGACGGCTATCAGCTGAGCAACTGAAGCTTAACTAGATTAACGATTGAATCTTTCTAGCAAATGTGCACCTTTTGTTCTGTGCCCCTGTGTCTTTAAGAGTCTCTGCAGGTCCTTCCTGATTGGAGAGCTGGCGGCTGCTGATTGGCTTCCTGATCAAGCAGCTGTTTTGAAAAACCCTCTCCAGCAGTTGTCCCGGGGCAGCAACTGACAGCAGCATGAGACCCATCCTTGGTCTCCAAACCTCTGTGGATTTCTGTGTGTGTTTTCCTGAGGATCGTTGAGCTTTGCAAATAGATTACGTTTCAATTGTAAATAGGCACTGAAGCAGAAGGGGTGAACTGCCTTATTATTTTCTGTACTGTTTTCTCTTGTTTATTCAGTTAGGGAGTTGGGGGTAGCACTTGTCTTTTGTTTGGTTTTTGCTTCACCCAGGGTTTAGAAAGCACCTCCCTTTTTGAATAAGCTTGTTTTGTTTGTTATTTTGGCTTTTGTTCACCCTGGAGTTAAGCTTTCAGTTTAGACACAATAAAACCACTTTTCACTTGTAAATTCGTCTTCTGGGTATGGTTTGGGGACCAGGGCGGGGTCACTTTCCTTTTAGATCTTATGTTGCCTTCCTGTACCCCTAGACTGGGACATAACACCAGTCTATGTAGACCCACGAGCCCCACAGTGGGCCCCTTACCTTTAAGAAATGTGGAGCATATGTTGGCCTCACATGGTGAGGCTATGTGGACAGGACAAATCCACACTTACTCCATGCAGGCTTCACAGCAGTTTTTTTTTTTTAATTTGGAGCCCCACAAGGGTTTTCTGTGCTCAAGCCCCATATGGGTATGCACACCCACTTGAGGCCTACATGGGAAAACAGGGATTTGCCCTTAACCACATAACCCCAGAGTTCACCCACAGTTTCCCAGTGTGTGCCTGCATAGGGATGTTTGCTGGTTGTCTTTCCCCAATGCTTATGGTCAACAGTGGTCATTTTAGTCCAAACTGCCAATAATGACAGAGAGTTTACAACCCAACTCTGCACCAGAGAGAGTAAAGTTACATTTGAGCCCCATAGGACAGTACTTTGGATTTTGGTCAGTTCATGGCACCAAGAGGAAAAGATAAATACTGCTTGTATAGTGAAATCAATTAAGTGCCTAAGTGCCTTAAACCTACATCCGTCTAATGACCAGCAAGTAGCGACTCCTCGGGTTATCTTAATCACTACTTTCAAATTATTTCTATTGATGAGAGCGCATTCCTCACTCCTCACATCCCCTTTCAATAAAATAAAGGTGACTTGAGGATTTAAAATGGTAGACAACATCTTAATGGAGGACATGTCATTGTTCGTGCCCACTTTTACATACAGTTTGTATCGTGAATGAGCAGTTGCATCAGAATCATCCAGTTTTATTTCCTAACCTCCAGGTGGACAGCTTTAAGGGAACATTTCGAGTGCTCAGAAAAAAAGTAGACAAAAATACTGGTGTAACAGATGTCTCGTAGTCTAGTGGTACCGAACCAAAACTCATTAGTTTCAAGAAGAAAGAATATAGCTCTGGGTGCTTTATATATTTCGTAAGGACCACATGGTGCAGCTTTTGTCTCACTCATGCAAAATGTTAAAAGTCTTCACAGACCTGCAGAATAAGTCTCTTGCAGGCAAAGTGAAGTTCACTTTAAAGCATCTCCCTCTGGGTGTGGCTCCCTCACAGAGTTAGGATGCTCAGCAAGGTCTGGTCGTCTCAGCACCACATGGCGAGTGTCGTGTCGCTGCAATAATAGGTCGTGCCTCATTGAGCAAGCTTATTGGATCTTCCTCAGAAGTGAGGTAAGTGGTGTGCTAAATTGAATGCAATTCATAGTTTTTGGCGGAGGCTTGATCTGCTATTACATTAGGAGTGAGAGAATTACATAGGCAGAGACAATACTGCAGCTGTTCAACCGTTACAAGACGCTTGTGGCCGTAGTAAAATCACATTTCAATCACCTCAACAGTCTCAGGTGACTCACGGTAAATGAGGACAAATGAGAAAATTAATATGACATCCTTCGATTTTTGGGGCCACAGAGCCCAAAGGCATCGCTAATGAAAATTTTCAATCATACTAAAGAACAGAGAGAATTACAAACTAAAACCACACCCCACAGTAGCCAGCGTACACCAGCTAGTAAGTATATATAATTCACTGAAACTGAATCTGACACAGCTGACAGCTCTTTTCTGATACTACAACTACAGGTCCATGCATTCAACCTGAATTTCCATCTGAGTTGCTGCACGACTGTAGGAGCTGTTTCAGAGTCACTGCCTTCACTCTGCAGATGATCAAAACTCTGCAAACATGCTGTGAAATATGTCAGCTTCATGCTATAATACTCTAGTAATCTTACGTAATTGTTAACAAACTGACAGCTTACAGGATGCAGCTATTTTACCCTCGGTCTCCAGACTTAACAACAACAAACCAGAAGACAAAAAAAAAATTGAAGTAACCAAATTAGTGCTAATTGATTATACGAATGTTACCTTGTTATATTTGATCTTTTTCTGCAGTCACAGAGGAAAGGTATTGCTAAACTAACCTTGATCAGGTATTATGTTTTTAACCTTGGGCACCTGCTACCCTTGAGGCTTTGTAAGTACAAAAGTGAAAAGAATGAAAGGCGTTCAATTTTGAAAACAACAACAACACGACTGTGGAGAGGAAATTCATACCCTAATGTATGCTAATCTATTGATACTATGTGTTCACGTGCATGGTTTGCAAATCTGCAAAGCTTGCTTTGTCACAATTACTCTTCAGGTGAGTATGGATTTGTAGTCGGTACAATGTCGGTTGTTGCGCTACCTAAGAGAATCCTCTGAGATTCCAATGAGACATCTCTGTCTCATTTAAATTTGTCGTCCTCCCCTCAAAAAGCAAGTTTTTCCTTCCCACTGTCGCCAAGCACTTGCTCAAAGGGGGCCATTAGATTGTCAGGGTTGTTTCTGTACTATTGTAAGGTCTTACAACATAAAGTGGCTTGAGGTGACTCCTGTTGTGATTTGACGCTGTATACACAAAATTGATTTGAACTGAATCTAATTAAACTAAATGTCTGCCCAATCATCTTTCAATGACACGTGCATGCCGTGGTAGCCATGATTAACGAGGAATCAGGATCTAATCCTGTAGAGGAAGCCTTGGACACAGCTACTATATCCAAGGAAGGCAACAGTCACACAAATTACCCACTCCCAATTCGGAGGGGTTGTGATGAAAAATAACAATACAGAACTTGTTTGGGGTAATTCCGGAGCGCTCAACCATTTACCATATTTATCATATATATCTTATAACTGCCTTACTACACTTGGATATTTGGATACTTTAAACATATACAACAGTGGTGCCATTGTTATTCTCTGTTGTTCTAATCTTGTTTTTTTTAAGGCCTCTCTTTTTGTGATTAGTTTTTTCCTGGTTACTGGTATAGAGTTTAAAATTCGACCACTGTGTTAACTCCAGCACACCCTTGGAACCACTGAGGCAGAAATTAACAGCAGGGGAATCCCTCCATCACCATAATCCATTAAAAAAGCAAATTTGTCTTGCTATCCACATTGCTAAACTTTGGGTTTTCCCAATCTGTCACTCACAAATTCTCCAACTGTCAAGCTATACTGAGCACAGATCCACACAAAAACTTCGCTGTTAAATTACACTGAAGTTCTGGCACGCCAGTATGTCAGCATGTATCAGCCTCTTTTGCAATGTGCCTATTTTATTCTACAACAACTTTCCAACTGCTAAACAAATATTAGAGCACTGTGCTGTATATGTTTGTATGTTCAGGCTTTACAGCACTGAACTGTCAGCTGTTTTGTAGCCATCACACTGACTATTAAGAACAAATGTTGCCACTATAGATATTTTTTATTTGGGTAAACTGAATCTCAGTCTGCATGTCCTTGCCCATTTACCCTGATTTTAGTTTTGTGTCCTTCCTGAAGAAGCCAGTAGACCACACTTGATTTTTTACTGCAGAAATCTTGGTTATGGTGGTCCGTTGGTAGCTAGACCTCAACATTGCTTTAGCCCATAAAATCCTGGAAATAACCTTAAACAATCTGTTAGCATGCACAGCAGTGCTTTAGCTATTGTTGTACATCAGAATGTCATCACGAATTCTCAAGTAAATATTAAAAAATCCGCACTCACCGTTGACCACCACTGCAATGTCCACAAAATCAATCTCCCCACGGGCCTCTACGCTGGCTTCACAGCGGTACACGCCCTCGTCAGCCTTGGTCACCTGATGGATCTGCAGGTTGTTGTTTGGCAACACCTGGAACCTGCCTTCACAGGAGGACAGAAGGACAGCCGGAGAAAGGCAGAAAGGGAGAGCGGAAATAACAAAAGAAAAACAGCGTATGATAGGGAGAGAAGCGAGATAAGAAAGTTAGAAAAACAGCAGGAGAAAATTGCCATCTCCACTCTTCAGTAGTTAGACTGTCAATCTTCTCTTCAGCACATTTACCTGATAAAGTCCACACAGATAAACACTCACGCAATTACAGTTCCACACAGTCTCCTATTGTGGCCACTGGGAGATTGGCCTGGATTGCTCGGGCCTCTATCTCATTTCTCTCAAGCAAATATATTTATAACCACGAAGTGTAATTAGAGTGAAATGATTAAAGGAAAAAAAAAAACATTCTTCTCCATGTTTCATCATTACCTTGCTGCTGAAGATTTGAATTTCAATTAAAAACCGTGACAGATTCGAGGGGTCACTCTTTCTAATCTGTTCAGGCGTGTGTTTTGTCTGGATGGCGGACGGGGAAGCGGTGTAGAGAGTTGTAAATCAGGGAGGAGGCGAAGACGAAATAATGAGTCCTAGTCTGCCGGTTCTAACTGCAGCACCTGCTTTCTATCAGGGAAGAACGTTACTGAAAGTGAATCTCTGCTCTCAGTGCTTCCCTTCCTCTATCTTTCTTTTCTTTTAATATTAAGTAGACTACTCTTCTGACATTTAACACTATTAGCGCTGAAAAGGGTGGTATTACCAGAAAGAGCTTCATAAATGACATACATCAGCCTTCCCTCGAATAGGATGGAAGATGATAGACAATAGCGCCACATAAATACACCCATTAGCTGGCTTTTTCCCAAAAGATGCAGGGCGTGGGTTTGCATTTTATCTCATGGGAAACGGCATCTTCGAACGTCGCCATCCAACTGCTCAATAATCCATCCTCTCAGTCGCTTGTTAACATCGTTTCTGTCCGAGTTAGACGCCTCCCTCCGGGGCTGATGGGGTTTCTATTCATAGAATGTTATACCTTTGTCTTATTGTCAATCCACACAAAAGGAGGGAATAGCGTTTCCCAGAGACCTGAATTTTTGCCACATTAGTGAGCCTTTTCAATGAGAGAGCGAGAGAGAGAGAAACAGTTGGGCACGCTGAGACTCACAAGCTTTTTTTCCTCTCAATAATTAAGTGTTTCTGGCATGTTTACATGCGTCGTGCAGTCCTTTCGAGATTGATGCTCAAACTTTTATTGTTATCGTAAATGACAAAAATATTCAATATTAGTTACACACTGACTATTCACACTTAAGCAGTGGTACTTTCTTTAACTAGGGACTTTGGGATGATTTGATCCAAAGCATTTCATACTTAAAAACAATATTTTTTATTTTTTTAACAGGAATTTACCTTTAATTTACATTAAACAATCATGTCATATGAACCATACGCTAACTGTAACTATTGCCTAAAAGACTCATTCTTGTATCCAGTGTGTAGCTAGTGCATCAGTACGATCCTAACCATGTGTAACTTTAGAGCCTGACCAACTACAAATATCATCTATTCGACAAACTGTCAGTATCTGCATTGATAACAACCCATGAAAGGACATTTAAAAAGTAAAGATGAGATGGGCAAAACAACCTCCAGCCAGGTTATGAGTGTTGATTTTGCGTAGCTCGTCCACAAAAGGACAACGCGATTAAACAGATACATTATATGATAATAAACAAAAAACAGATAATTTAAGCAGATTTAGCAAGAGGATGAGAAAATAAATAACGACATAGAACCAATGCTAGGAAACTGTTTGTATTTCTGTTTCTGAAATTTAAAAAATATAGACTTGCATATTGGAATACTGCTATCGGTCATAACTACATAAACTAAATGACATTTTAACATGGTAGTCTACAGGGATTAGCTATTAGGCACGTAGTTTTCAGCTCTGGAGGCTCCTACTTGTGTTTTGTTAGCCATCTTCTTCTCCTTGGCACTTTTCCTTTGCACATTTGTGGGCATGCAACTCAATCAGCGTGATGCCATTGATAGGACAGGTGTAGCATGTTATTTATACACAAAGTAGAAAAACTGCTCTTTACTACACTGCTTAAAACTCAAAATCTTACCAAGTATATTTGTCTTATTTCTAGTCAAAATAATCTCATCACACTTAAAATAAGACAAATATACTTGGTAAGATTTTGAGTTTTGCAGTGAAAGTAGTAAGTAGAAACCTCTTACTTGTATTTACAGCAACTGGCTACAGGTTTTCAATCACAC
>VOQK01033583.1:51569-62920 GCA_015052645.1 Benitochromis conjunctus
ACTGAAATGTTACTCTGTAGCTGATTGTGTCTTATTTTAAGTGTGATGAGATTATTTAGACTAGAAATAAGACAAATATACATGGTAAGATTTTGAGTTTTTGCAGTGTACTCCCCGTGGATAAAAACTTTTACCAGGATTATATTATATATGTTACTGGCCTGTTACCAGTTAACCTAATCACTTGCAAAATGTTCCTCCAGCTGTTTCTATTTAGCATCACTTAATTTTCTAGCCCTTTGTCGCCCCTGTTCCAGCTTTCTTTGAGACATGTTGCTGCCACCTAGCCTCTTAAATTTGGGGGAATTACGACTCAATGACTTTTACAGAACAGTCATTGATACTGATTTTTCATTACCTACTGCAAATCAGACTTAACATCCCAAAATATTCATAAACCTTTTAACTTGATATTGTGTCCCTGATCTTGAGGCCTCTTGAATACCTTTGAGGTAACTTAACAAGCAATCTTTTTTTTTTTGGTTACTGCAAATGATGGAGTAGTAGGATGTAAGTTCCCACAGCAATTAAAAATAAAAATTAAAAAGATCATCTAGAAATGTATCGAAAATAGCCTATACATGAAAGCAGCGGGGCAAAACTTACTGTGGTTCTCCTCAGTAATCTCTTTGTCCTGGTAGTACCACACCACCACGGGCACGGGGGAGCTAATGACATCACACACCACTTCTGCTGTCTCACCATAGCGGAACTCCTGCGGTGACTGAACATCCCGGAATGTCAGCCTCTCTGCAAGATCAAACAAGATGGAGATTGAACTTTTTTTCCTCCTCTGAACATTCAGAACAGACAATTTATTGCAGGTCTGAACATCAAAAGGAAAATAAGCAGAAATTGTCGCGCTTTTACTGCCCTGTTAACTATGACTGTTTGGAGACAGAACGTAAAGTTAGGGCTTTTAAAAAAAAAAAAAAAGTTCCTTCCACTTTGTCTGCATCTTGGCTCCTCTGTGAGGAACGAGTTTGCCATTTTAAAATACTTTGCTGTTTTTCTTGATAATATGGGTTTACGTGTTAGGGTGACCTACTAGCTGCTCATCTTGTGGCTAGGCAAGAACAGTCCCTGCAAAAGTACAAGAGCTTTTTTTCAAGAATAAAACTGAATTTGTAAGTATACAAGAAAAAAAATGCAGACATTTTCTGAAATCACGAAATCGAAAAGCTTCAAGAAAACAAAAAAACACCTGTATGTTTTATTTTAAGTAGCACACCTGAATCAATTTATAGCCTAATTTTGAATCTGATCTGATGGTAAGAAAAAAGGCCATGTGTGATTTTAGCACACACATTATCACATTTCTGCAAAAATGAAAAAACAACAACATGCTGATGTGGATGACATAATAGCTGCTGTCCACTATTTCCTCTCTCTCTTAAATCACTGCATAATTTAAGAGAACACTTTAGTTTTTTTCTTGCAAATGTAACCACCCATCCTATTTCTTATCCAATTAATGGCTGCGGGTGGCATGGAGGTACAGTGGTTAGCATTGACATTGCGCAGCCGATGGCTTCCAGTTCAGGCTGACGACTGGCTTAAGTGGTCATTCTAAATTAGCCGCAGCTTTATGCTATCCCATAGCCTGGCTCCACAATGGCATTGTGTAAAAAAGAAGCAATGAAAGGAGTCAGTTAAGAATGACTGCCAATGCTGGAATTCAATCTGAGCTTGATATGGATGTTTTGGGGTTGTTGTTTTTATTTATTCTTTTCTTTGGGAATTTTCCAAGTCCAGTTTTTTGGATCAACCAACCAACAAAAGGGATGGACAGACTACAGACGAGATAAAAGACGAGCATTGCTTCCATGTCTGAAGATCCAACGAATGTGAAGTTCACAACAACCACATTATTAAGCACAGCTGTTATGTAAAATAATGCCCATCGGTTCCCACCGAAAGCATTTGGAAAGACACGCAGGAGAGAAATTATGCACACTGCAAACTGACGATGAGCTTTTACTCTAAAAATCAAACAAAGCAAAAGCTTAATCCCTCTTTGACTGTATTTCTGGGACACAGATAAGGAAAGTGTGATGAAACAGCACCAGGTGACAGCAAAAAGTAACTCGCTCTAACTTGCTGCCAGGCATAAAAAAAAAAAAATCAATGAGCAGAGTTATTCTGCAGCCTTACTGTTTGTAAAATTAGACAAAAGCACAGGCAGGCTTTGATTCACTCTATCTTGGTTTCAGCGTTCTTTAATAGGTTCCCCTTGGTGCTTGTTTAAAGCTGTGTCCTCTTCCTGGCAAACGGTGGGTGTTTTTTACGAGGACGCTGTTCTTGGACCAGCATTTCCTCACAAAGATCTCACGCGGGCTCTCGTCGAACCCCACTTTCCTTGGCTTTTGATGTGTGTTCGGGCTGGCTCTGCTAGCGCCGCAACCACCTGCTATCACCTGCGTGCTATATTGTGAGTTTGTGAATAAATCAGCTACAGCTCCTCTATCAGTCCCTTCCCTTAGTGAGGCTTCAGCATTAGCATTTTGCTCTGTGATTTATGCCAGGCTGCTTCCCAAAATGAGCTTTCACTCCCCGGCTGCATCCTCCGCCTGTGAACGTGTCTGGCATCTCAGTGTCTTCATTAATTTCAAGGATGCCTTTGCGTGATTTTGTCATTCACTCCGTTGGCTTCTTATCATCCACCCTCCCCTCCATTTGTGTTCTTTTTATTTGCAAAATCTGCTTTCTCCCCCTCTGCCTCCTTCTCAGGTTTGAACACTTCTGGTGTCACTTGTTCCTTCTGTTTGTATCCATTTCCTGTCTCTTTTGTAGTCGTGCTGCTCTACAAGAGAATCAGTAAGGGAAACATCCTCTCTGGAGTAACACTCTACTGCACACTTGACACTGGCGAATTGAGAATGTACTCAGTACTCTGGAGTTTCTTTGCTGTCGTTCGTAGACACATCACTGCAAAGATAACTGTCTGATAAGCTGACGAGCCAATTTCCCTGGACCTGTCTCAAAAGCGAGACAGATTTGTTTCTGTGTGTTCTGGCCAAATTAGCTGGTTTTGAAAAATGAGCTTCTGCAGCATTATTGCGTTGTCCATTAATAAACTAATAGGAAATGAAAGAAGCTGGCTTAGACATTGTACTGGCTTACTCTATAATGACTATGACTTTTCTGTCAGTGGGTATGGTTGAAAACAACACCATATTACACCAGCTAATTGATGCTTTGGATTTTGCCACCAAACAAGAAAAGGCTTAAATAGGTTTCCATCTTTTTGTGATTGTTAAGAGTTTATCTTGAAATAAGACTGTCTCAAATAACTTTGATGCTTACATTACTTATACTATTTTCACTACATAAGTCTGGTTATGGTAAAAAGGATAGATAAACTGCTTGCAGTACAATAAAAGTACCCAGATGGTGTGGAGGGTGGAACACTATTATAGGCCTTCATGGTTAACATTTTAGCTATGTAGCAACAGAGGAGGGACTACTAACTATTTTCAGTGTGTAGTAGGACATGAGAATGACAATAGCTGTGTCCCAAAACCTAGGCTGCATGCTTCGGAGGACCCGGCCTTCGCGGTCTACGTGGGCCGGGTCCTTCGAAGACTGAGAAGGCCGGAAGTGCGAGGCTTGTGAAATGGGACGGTCTAGCCTTCAGATTTGCGTCACCACCTGTCTCGGTGGAGTTTAATAAACTCAGCCGTGTGCTCCTTGCGATCTAAAATATAACAGGACACTGGAGTAAATTCTCTACCATCTCACACTTCTGTTTAATCAGTTTTGTATTTGACGTTTATTCAGCTGTGTGAAAACAATAACTTTAAGCTCAGCCAAACCGATTTACTCAGGAACAAATAAAACACTGAAAAAAAGCCAAACAATCACATTTTCAAGTTATCTAAAAGTGACTTATATGTCATGTTTAACCTGAGTAGCGAATGACTGTGGGGGGTTTGAAAACGATGTACCGGGAGTCCGCTGTTCTCGCCGGCTCTAGTGAGTCTTGACGACCCGCGGTCAGCGATCGAGCTAGTGGGTAACAGACGTCTCCGAAAACGTTTCTTTGTAATTTACCCTGTTTTCCCTCCCTTAAGAATAGCTTATTGGCAGTCACTATAGACAACTTTGAAAAACCGCCACAAAAATGACTGGCTACTTGTTCAGAAAATGAAAAGAATAGAGGTGGCTCAAACTGTAGTGCATATAGTAGTGTAGTGTATAATAGTAACCATACTGCATTACACCGAAGTAGTAACAGAAATCAAGCTAGCAGGCACAACACACAGAACAGCACTGTTTTTGCTTAAATAGCAATTTTAGCATGCTAAATTGCACACCTTGACAAAGGTACATGCTAACCAGATCATGTTTTTATGGAGAGCATCAGTGTTGAGTATGTTATATTGCTAACATTCCTAATTACCACTTTCTGTAGCTAATTGGTCATAAACCAAAGTGCATAACAAACACAAATTTTGAAATGACTACAGATAAAAAGCAAATTGGTTACTTAACTTTTCTTGTTTTTTTAGGACTCAAATGTCAAAATTTCATGGCAAGATTTGCTTTTAGATTTTACAGTTCTAATTAACACTAGAAACACTAACCTCACTATGGCTTTGGTGGAAAAAAAACTGAATCAGAGGATCCCTGAATTAATTAGTTGCCATCTCAGGGTACATGTGTGTACTAAATTTCATGTAAGTTAGCACAAGAGTGGTCACTAACTCACTGCTGGCTACTGGTTTGTGTGTCTTTGAACTTCAGACTGTGGAACAGCTTTTAATTCAAAACTGATCTGACAATCCGTGCTGCTTGATTACATCTGGCCATCATAGAGAAGTCTGCAACTGCTGAGAAGATGTCAACACTCGGTCTCCCACAGGTCATGAATTTCATGTAGAACATGTTGCAGCATGCAGGTCTGTGCTCTGTGCAGAGGAGTCCTCGCCTGTTTCAACTCTGTGCTGGCAGAACACCTGGCTGGATTTTAGGGTGGTTTTCATCCGCCTGCTGCTCATGGAATCTACACCGAGGACCCCAGTGAGTGATGCCTGGTTACCATGGAAACAATGGTTTTAGGGAATTGGTTATGTGTTGAATGAGGCAAAGGCTGAGTGGTGGCAGGTGTGATTGAAGCTGTGATGTCTCCCCTAATGGTTCGCTGGGAGAGGGATGAAAAGGCAGCCGCACAGCAGGTGATGATTTCCGGAGTGTGTGTACATATAATTGTGTGTGTTTGTGTGTGTGAGTGAGGAATCAAATCCATGTACCTTGACGTTTCCTCCAATTAAACTTTGTGTAGACTGCTGATCAAAGACTCAGTGTATGTGGGTTACTCACACCTCAGAGGTCACTTGGCTCTTATGTAATCTTTTGTGCTTGTAGCTTTTGAATAATAATGTTTCTCCTATCACATGTGAACAGAGAGAGTTCTACATTTGTGGGTTTTTTTATATATAAACCAGGCTCTCGCAGGGATTTTGTAAATAGACTAATAAAAAAGGTTGCATTTCTATAACCCACTTTAAAGTGTTGCACTTAATGACTTCACATTTTGATTTGACACCAAATTCTCTTGAATAGCAGATATGACCATATTTAGGCTATTGCTAATTCTACTCACACATACAGTCATAGATACCTTTTGGATCTGCTGTTAGTATAATTAACCACACAAAAAACTTTTTAATTTTCAGACAACTGAATTTAAAATTCATCAATTTTGGCAAGCTCTCCAACACCGGTGGTTGAAACGCAGCCTCAAACCGTGACAGAGCCGTGTTTTACAGATGGCAGTGATATGGATACTCACTGTTGTACCTGTCTCTTGAATTCTTCCCAATAAACTGACGATTTTGGAACCAAAATATCCAGTTTGGATTCATCACTCCATCCGACCTGTTACCATTGATGATCAGCCATTTCTCCCAGTTCCCCCTTCCTAGAGAGTTGTTTCCTGACAGCCACCCTTCCACTGAAATACTTTCTGATGAGGCTTCAGTACAGTAGATGGGTCAGCTGAAGGGCCAGATGCATCTCTCAGGTCCTGTGTCGGGTTTTTGCTGGTCTTTTTTTAGGCCTGCCACTTTTTCTTTTGTCCAGTGTCCCCAAACTGTTATAGTACGCACCGCACACCACACTGAGATATGCCAGGTTTTCAGCTAATAGTTCTGGGAATCACTTTGTTGGTGCAAACATACTATTTTATGCCTGTCAGTCTGTGTTATCTTGAATTTTTTTCCACTTAAATCAGCCTAAAACATTCGTTTGTGTTTTTTTGGTCTACATTGTAACTTACCCTACGTTGCACAAAGCTCCCTGCTCCAGGAGATGATCTTAGTGAAACCAACGTTTTTCTTTTTTCGTTTTATTTCCACTGTTGTCTAAATTAAATCACAGCAATAAGCTAGTGGGGTTTCAGCCGGATGTCTTGCTGAACGACACTTTAAAGATGCAAATTCGCTGATTACTGCTAGAATGGAATCAGTAAAAAATAAAAAAAAGAGCCTATAACCACCAACACTATTTCCTGAGCTCAGGAAATAGTGATTGGTCAGCAAGGCAGGTTAGCCTCAGTGCCCGATCTCTCATTATTCCTGACAGGATCTAAGTCCTGTGGCGTTGCTAGACGTCATTATAATTTAATCACAAGAATCAGTCTCACACACTCACACACACAAAGTCAAAGGTACACGTAAACCTAAGATGCATGTGCACACACAGAGAGCTAATGCAGCTTGTGGCTGTGGAGAGGGTGAGAATATGAATCAGCTGGTTGTCCTGGTGATCAAAAGCTAATGTGAGATGTTTATTCTCTCCATGTCCTCATGTTCCAATCTCCTTAGGAAGCAAACACAGAGCATCTGTGGGTAAATGTGTCAGCTTGTGTGTGTGCGTGTTATCAAGCTTACGGTAGATCTCCAGCACTACGGAGGCCTCCTCGGTGTGACCGCTGCCGTCGGCGGCCTGGCAGCGGTAGATACCCGCGTCTTCGATGATGGCATTATAAATAACAAGCTTGGATCTGGACGTTTCTGTGTGGAGCGCCATTCGCTTAGAGGCCACGATGCGCTCGCCCTGGGGGTTATACCACTCCAACTTGACCGGCTCGCCGATAGCTAGGAGCAGAGAGAGAAAGAGATATATCAAAAAAACTGATTACAAGGAGTTTAATTACTCTGTTAGACCAGCAAAGTAAAGATTATGTCACAACCCAGCATAATGTTTACATTCATTCCTTGAGAAAGAGCAGTTTTCACGATTACTCACATTCAGACATAAGATTTATAAAGAGGGCAGTTTTAAGTGCACTTAAATGCTTTGCCACTTGTTGACCTTCAGCAGCTTTATGTATTTTAAAATGAATCCAATGAGAAGAAGCTGCAACAGTTTCAGCAGTCTAAAGTCTCAAGATTGCTTATGATTATACTAGATTGCCCTTGAGTACCATTTAGTTGGCATGACTATGCCTGAAGACTCAGCCTGTAGCAGACGACTAAGTTTGCTCACAACTGTGTCCCCACCCACTCTGTAAAAACAAACTTTTATATAGTGAAATAGTAAGACTTTTTCAACTAGGTGTAGATGGACACCTAACGCAGGGAGGAAAAATCTGAAGC
Organism: Benitochromis conjunctus; assembly: GCA_015052645.1. Classification (NCBI taxonomy): domain Eukaryota; kingdom Metazoa; phylum Chordata; class Actinopteri; order Cichliformes; family Cichlidae; genus Benitochromis; species Benitochromis conjunctus. Next base: position 59,171 of record VOQK01033583.1, read on the forward strand.
ATCCGCGACAAACAGAAAATAGAGTAGGCCAGGTAGCTCCACAGCAACTAACCTTAAAGTCAAATAGAATTTTATAGTCAGACTGAAATAAAAATCAACAAATTATTTTAATTGGAATCATGAAGGCAGCAAGCTGCTTCAGACCTGCATCAAAAAATACAATTTCTGCTGTTTTCCGGAAAACAGTCATTATTATCTGAGTTCAAAAATATCAAAGCAGTAAAACACCAAAGCGATTCAATTATTGTATGTAGTTTTAGCTGATTCACAAAATGTGAATCAGATTCTCCAATACAATTTTCATAGGTTTCTTTTAACTGGACAAAATGACCAGTTAGTATGGATACAAAGTAATTGCCATTATGCTGTAGGACACATTGTAGGCTTGCTTTAGACCTGTCAATGAACCCAATTGTACCCAAAAGACCTTCAGCATCAAGACAATAGTCAAAGTCATCAACCATTTTGAAGATGCCTATAAAAAGAGAATTTGGTTCCTGGTGCTAGGAAGAGGTTTTTCTCACTGAGCCTAGACTGAAGCAACTCAACTGGTTTGTATGGCAGATCCAAATCTCATACTGGGTCATTTAACCCTAGCTAAATGAATAATTAAGGGAGAGATGAGCTACTAGAAGATGGCTCTTCAAAGTCCTCATCATTAGACTGGAGACAAAATATAATAAGACGCATCTCTATCATCAAATAATCTAAAGGAAGTATTTCTATTGGCTTTTCTTCTTCTAGATGTGATACAGGTCTCATTGCTGATGGCAGGTTAGTGTAACTAAGTAACTGAGCCTGGTTCTGCCATAGGTTTCTTCCTGTTAAAAGGCATTTTTTCCTTCCCACTGTCGCCGAGTGCTTGCTAATAGAGGGTAGGTTTGATAGCTGGGGTTTTCTTTGTATTATTATAGCATCTATACCTTACAATATGAAGCACCTTGAGGTGACTACTAATGTGATTTCATACTACATAAATAAAATTGAATTGAATTGATAGATAATTTGTTTTTTGAACTGTATCCAGAAATATTGACATAACCAAAGTATCTCTAACCAAAGAATACCAAAACCCAAAGCTTGTCGTCCTCCCCACAGTCCACGCTCGGAGGTTTTCGACACAACCTGGCAAACTGAAAATGCCCCAAATTTGTCTTGGTCATCAATTTTTATGCTAAAATAAGCGAAGTACACCTTTTTCACAGAATCTGTGATGGTTTGATCCTGTTTGGATGTAGTGAAACATCCACAAATATAGCAAGAGAAAAAAACTTGACGCAATGAGCAAACATGAGCAAAAACGAACATTACTTTTTGAATTCTGCAACTCACTATTAGTAAAGAACAAGTGTTAGGTTTCATACAGCAAAAATGATGCACGCCATTGAATACCCTTTATTTCATTTGAGTACTTTCTTGCTACCGTTTGGTTTGCTCTGCAGAGCCGAGGACCATCCACTGCTGTTGCTGGAACTACTTTAGCAAACAGACGGGCTGAAATTATACGATTATGCCATAATCTTGGATTTACATGGCTAATAACTCTGTACAGGAACAGGGACATATGCAGTCCATAAATTCCACTCTTGTTCCTATGTTTATGCAAAGAGGCAGAGGCGTAAACATCAGCGCAAGCGGTAGGCCTGCTCAAAAGCTAACCCGAATTCTGATTAAAATGGCGCCCATATGCACCTTGTGAAACATGAACTCATCTGGCTACTGTAGGAGATGATAGAACCATCTGCCTGCAGCAGGTGCTGCTTGCCTGTAAATTCTGCAAATAAAAGTGTCAGTGTGGAGGGCCATTACTTGGCCCATCAATCAGCCAGAGACTGGAACAAGAAAGGATACAGACAGAGGCTTGTCCAGTTAGGAAACAAAAGATAGGGGAAGAATACAAGTGGCAGACATTGTTATATCATATCATAATAGAAAAATGGCAGTATGACCCCTTAGAAAGAGAGAGTAGAAAGCAGGCAGTGAGAATACCCTTTCCCCCCCTCTCTGCTACTGCCTGTAAGATGCCCTTGAGCAAAGCTTTTATCATTCAGGTGCACAGCAGCCTGCATCAGAGGCCTGCAATGGCTCATCTCACAACAGGCAGGAGTAACTGTGAGGGGATGGCTTCAGGTACGACTGGATTTTTGCTGGGGACATATGCGGATTATAAAAAGAGCACAGAGCTTAGATAAGAATCTATTTAAATGGCTCGTGAACACGTGAAGGTACATAATGACAAAGTTCCCTCTTGATATCCAAGCTCCAGCTCACACACCCCAACTCCGATCATCATCACAGTGTTTCCAACAACCAGCAGCGTTGCATGCCTGCCGTGTGCTGCTCGTTAGTTTCAAGGCCAACAAATCTGATGAGGCAATCAAACGCGAGTGTTGCTCAAATCACATTACAGCACCGAGCGTCCCGGGCTTTCCGACCGGAGCCTTGTGGGGAGCAGATAAGCGTCTAGCATCCCCGCGGCCGTCTCTTCATACCTGTTAGAATCCCAACATTATCAGCGCTTTCCATTTTACAGTCTGTTGACAGCGGAGACAGTTAAATATGCTCACACTGATGCAGCTAGTGTGGTGACAGGCCATTTGCTTCACAGATGATCTGAGAAGACAGGAGTGCGGAGCGTGATGCCCTGTTTTCCACGCTCAGCCCTGCCTCCCCTCTGTGCGTCTTTACAACTGCATGAATAGCTTGTGGAAATTTTCTGTCGAACAGCTCTGAAAATCTGCATAATCTCTGGTGTTATTACTGATTTCTGCTGAGAATGACCGTCTCCTCTAAATGTTGTGCGGTAAGACAATGATCACTTTTTCTACCCGAAACGTCTACAGTGCGCCGCCGTGATTAAATGACAGCTTAATCCTGAAAATCATGAAGGAGTGACACTTCAGATGGAACCGGGACAAGCGGAAAAGCTTTGTGTCCTCCTCGGCAGAGAGAGAGCAGCTGAAAGAAATACCGAAGCAATCTCCTCAGCTCCTGCACAGGGTAGATTATTGACTAAGGAGGCCTCTTGGTGCCAAAATTAGCTGAGCACAAGCCTAAACACTCTCAGATTCCCACAGCACCTGGCATTGGGGTCTTGGTAGAAATTGATTTAGGTCTCCAGGGAAGTAGATAGCAGCAGAGTAAAAGGCTGACCAGGGAAAGAATCTCACTGGTCAGCGTGTTTATGTGCGCCGCTTGGTATCAAAATTATTGGTTATATATCTATCTCTGTCTACTCTGTAACGTCTAGCCACTGGGAAAATGCGGGTCTACTGGGACGAGGGATGTGGCCCTCCCTGCTTTGGTTATCTGAAGAAAACACGGAGAAACACAATAGCTGCTGGATCTCGGCTGGCTACCGAGGTTGCTTTTGTAGCTGTCTCCTGTCTTCTGCAGCAGCCAACACTTGTTCTGGCTCTCTGCCACTTCAGTCACACGGGAGGTTAACCACACACCTAAACAACCGTTTATCCACCTCCTTATTTGTCATGCCATGAGTCCAGGTTCATTTCAAATAAGAAGAAAAAAGCTCTGCAGTAGGTGTCGTTATTACCTACTGTAAAAAAAATAAAAATACTGAATATAATACAATACTGAATACCAATAAAGTCATAATTATTTTTAATGATACTTAAATTTGTTTGGATCCTCTTGCTGACATGATTGTGCTAGTGACTTCAAATAACAGGCAATAATTTCCCAAGTTTTACGAAAAATACTTTTTCCTGAATGGACATTAATGGGTCCAGA
>VOQK01033584.1:0-12258 GCA_015052645.1 Benitochromis conjunctus
TTTTAAATACTCTAGGAACAACAAGTAAGCCTGCAGTGTGAGAGCCAAGTGCTCTAATGGGGTGATATGGTACTACAAGGTCATTAAGATAAGATGGGGCCTGATTGTTTAAGACCTTGTATGTGAGGAGCAGGATTTAAATTCTGGATTTAACAGGGAGCCAATGAAGGGAAGCCAATATAGGAGAAATCTGCTCTCTCTTTCCAGTCCCTGTCAGGACTCTTGCTGCAGCATTTTGGATTAACTGAAGGCTTTTCAGGGAGTTTTTAGGACATCCTGATAATAATGAATTACAGTAGTCCAGCCTAGAAGTAATAAATGCATGAATTAGTTTTTCAGCGTCACTCTGAGACAGGATATTTCTAATTTTAGAGGTACTGCGCAAATGGAAGAAGTCAGTCCTACATATTTGTTTAATATGTGCATAAACCAGGATTGACTCATTATGACATATTTTTTTATGCATTCCAATTTTAATATAAATTGCAGTACATTTAACGTGTGTGTGTGTGTGTGTGTTGCGGCACAGCTGTGCATAGATAATGATGCAATGCAGGAAATAATGGAAATACTTTTCAGGTTAGCTGTAAATATGTGTACAATTTAATTTGCACAGACTTATAAAGTCACCACGTGAGGTTCTGAGGTCAGAGGTGAGAAACGATCTATTGAGCTGAACCATGAAATGCTTTAAAGAGTGTGAACAGAATTAAGAGTAGTTTCTATTTCATTATGTACTATTTCTTTATGTGCTATTTCAGTATGTGCTATTTCATTATGTACACCTTACTGAAATGATTACCAAATAACCCCGATGATGATGATTCAGTTGGACAGAGGAAGATATCAGAGGATAAAATGCTGGACTTTATTAGTTGATCAAAATAAATAATCTCCAGATTAAATGATAAATAACATTACTCACAAAAAGAAATAGAAAGAGCAATCTGAATCACAGACAACATGAAATAAAACAAAGACATGATACCTAGAAAGAACTGCAGGACTAAGTCAGAACCGAAGACCCACGCTTTATCGCTCTTCTCACTTACTGCTCCTTTTCTTAGTTTCAGAATTACGCTTTCACACCGAAGACAATTCAGCCTGACTGCAGGGCTGCTTTCTAATGAAGCCGTCGTTCAGCTGCGGCACTAACCTGTTCATTTCTGCTAACTGATATCTGTGTTTCAGCAGGTGTGAAAAAACAATCTAAGTTTAATAATAAGCATGCAAACCTAAAAGAGTCTGGGTAATGAAACTGCTGCTTTTTGGCAGGTGAAACTGCAGAAAAACAAAATACACGGGCTAATTATGCAGCGCTACAGATGCTGTATCAGTATTTGTCACGGTGTTTGTATCATAATTGTCACATTAAAAAAGGAGCAGTGTAACTGCTGTCATAGAGAATACTGTGGGGCTCAGTAAAATTGACTTTATGTGTGTTTAAACACGCCGTAGTTCTTCATTAGGGGGAACCTGCAGAAGCAAAGTCAGTTTAATAACAAGTAAAGCTACACAGTGCTCGTGTTTTAGTGACATCATCAGAATGTGCTTAAGTTAAAATGACTGACTGGTGTTTCTAGTTTTTTGTAGCTTTTTTTGTAGCCTTTAGTAAAAAAAAAACAAATTTTTCTTGTAAAATATGTTCCTATCATTGAAATATTTCACACGTGAGAAAACCAGGATTGACTCATTAAGCCGTTTATTTTCTTTATGCGTCCCAGTTTTAATAAACTGGAAATATGTCTCACTCACACTTATCTGTCAAATTTTTAAGACCATGTCATTTGACTGTTATTTGCAGGGTCAGAGCGTATTTGCTATTATAATAACAGGGACGATGTTGGTCTTTAAAAATGTAGGGGGTTTATAATAAATATTACTGATTACAGATGAGGTCAGAAATGATTCACTGGTTATTCATCAAAATAAATAATAATGTAATAATAACATAAAATTATTATTTGTTATAGTTTTAAAAAGCTCGACGTGGAAATCGACTGTTTTTGGAGGAAATTGTTGTACATATATACAAACACTGACTTTTGCCATAATTTTATTCTAATAATCTATTAATGTCTACATTATCCAAAGACAGGACTGCAGTGAATAATAAGATTATTTTTATGTAATGATGTTAAGATTATTATTTGTAGTAAATCATGAGCATCAGCTGACACACTGTGCTGAGCTACAGGGAGTTGTTGTGACACCCAAAGTGGTTAATGGCCTTTAAAAAATATAAACCAATGAAAATATGCATACGTTACACGTTGACATTGTGTATATCTTAATATAACACAATAATAGACAATAATATGTTCACTTTTTCAAAGTGAGACTTCTCAAATGTTTTCCTTTTGATTTTTGGCAGCTCAGAATCATTTATTGGCCTTTAGTGACACATCGCCAAGCACTTGACTAGACCCATCTTTAAAGACATTTTTAAGCAAAAGTTAAATTAAGAATACTTTTTTGAATTACTGGCTGGATATCATTGATGAAAAAGATATAAAGTTCTTCAAATATTCAAAATCAAAAGTGTGAAGTGAATAAAAACGAGCCAATGACAGCTGAGAGCTTGTTCACAGGTTGAGTAGTAGGTCACCACTTTCACATCGTTTTGCATCAACCACACGTACAAACAAGCATGGAGGTTTGCAATCCGAAGTTAACTAAACCACACTGAGGATTAAGGATTGACAATGTGCGAGCTCAGCTGTCAACATGCCCAAGTTCCCATCAGCAACAACAGTGCAGAGAAACCCAGTGTACAACTTTCTCATGGCCTGCAAAGCAAACGCTGTGGTCTAATCGTTGTTAACGCCTCCACAGCAATCAGACAACTAGTTTTCGATTTACATATCTGTCATAAATATGCGCTCGTGCACATTTCAATCTGTTGATCTGACCCATTTCTCGAACAATGGAAAACGTAATTAAACTGCTAAAACTGATTCCAGAGCGGCTCGAGTCCTGAATGGAGTTAATGACATTGCAGCCTGACGTCATCGGCATGTGCTGATTCAGTTATTTATCCTACTTTACTTATACGTAATACAGAAGATTTGGATTTCACAGCAGCATGAACTTTGGCGTTTCTTCATCTGCACTGGTACAACGCAGCACTATGAAAACTTTTTCATTTGGCCAACAGAATTTCCACTGAACAGCTTGCTAACCTAAGCCATCGAATGTCATCGATACTGAAATAAAGGGTAGGGGTTAAGCAGAGCAGATGGCTAGGGTGACCAAATCACAACAAATTAGAAGCATGTCAAAGAGTGTGGTTGTGTGGGACACATGGTTAGTGGTGAAAAATTTTGCACATCAAGTAGCTCACTGGAAAAATATACCGTGTTCTTCTGTTTTCCCCAGATTTTAAAAAATAAATAGAGTTTGTTTTTATAGTCTGCGGCCTTCTGCGCTCCCTTTGCTGTCGCATCCCCTTTATTTAACATTTAACTGTTGGGTTGCAGTTACAGTGTATCTGTATGTCTACACATTTGTTCTTTAGACAAAAAGTTTTTATGAGACATGTTTACTTTTGCAAACTAGAGCCAATAGAAATGCAGTACACTGTGTGAGTATCAGTCTGAATATGCCTCTAAAGTACGTCACCAAGCTAGCTATGGCCTATCACTTTCTAATTATCACACCTTCAGTCAGGCAAAATACTAGCGCTGAAAAATTAGACCAACGTCCACGTGCTTGAAATGGTTTGCATTAAAACTTTTTTCAAACCTAGAGAAGACTCCATTACTGTGCACAATAATATGATCCAGCTGCAAGTTCTATGACCTAAAATGACTTAATAAACATCATTATTATACGCATTATTGTTAATGCTTTCATGAGTAAAATCTGAAATATTAGGTTGAACATGAAACTTAAACACAAAGTTTGAATATGAAACTTCTGGTGGTTATGAAACCACCTGAAGTAACAACTTTCAAAAAACAAAACGTAACTGCATATTTGTATTTTGCGCATGTTGATTGTCTTTACATTTAATATTCATTTAAAATGTTAATTTTGTTTTAGGGAGAGCTGTAGATAAATATAATTTGTCTTTAGCGTAAGCCCATTACTAAGAAATCATTTTTGAGAAACATGAAAGGCAAACTGAAGACTGATGAGTCAAAGCTAGAGGGGTGACATACGACATACTTTAAACATGCTCTACTATTAACAATCGATGTTAAAATAAACATTAATGCTGTTTTATACATATATAAACATACACTGAATATAAATATTTTATCTTATAATAATAATAATACCACGTTTTCATAAACATTATAAATTTATAATGACGCTCCTTTGTGCATCATAAGGGCTACATAAGAGCTAACATTAGAACCCGCTGAAGATGTAGCATAAGCTAAATTCTAGCTAGCTGGCTAACTATGGCTTTCTTATTGCTTATTGGACAGCTTTCCATATTATATCACCAGCTAATGTCATCCTTGATCATTTATATTAAATGGTATATAACAAAGAAGCAAAAATGTAAGCTTTAAATTGAGATATATTTCTGTGGCGTATTGGGTTTATTGCGTTGTTAATCGCAGGCCATTATCCAATGAGGATGAGATAGGTCTGTTTAGATCGCTTATAGGAAAAGAAAATGAGCTTCTTCACAACTATGAACAGTCATTTGAAGATTACAGTCATCTTTGAAGAAAAGTAGAATATCTCTCAGTGAATACTGATTATAACTTTTGCTTGGAATAATTGCTGATTATTTATTACGGTGGCCAACGGCAGTGCGAGATGAGCTAGTTGTAACTTGGCTAGGCAGCATGTATCTGGTTAATTCATCGGGTCCAGTCACTTAGTACTTTGGTATAAAGCAGGGGCATTTCCAGAGCAGGTAGCAATGCCATTGGCAAGGCCGCGTACGTTTTTAGGCCTCAGACACGTAGGCCTAAAACCTCCTGCAACCAGCAGCACTGATGAGGGGACAGGGTACTGTCTGAATACTTATGAGTGGTTGCAGGAGGTTGCTACTGCGAATCAAAGAGCATACAGTGCTGTCCTGAGAACCTCCTTGTGATTGCTTTAGTCTCTTAGAGGTTGTTGGGGTCACCAGTAGTTTGCACGGAAGACACTAACTTGTCTATAAAAGCTTGAGAATTACTCGTCAAGCAGCAGTGAAAAGTGCGACGCAAACCACAAATAAAACATTTTTGCTTTCAAAGTAAACTCTATACCTTTGGAAATGTGTTGGTTGTGGTAAGAAGGTACAACTTTTACTTTGTGTTTTACAGCAATCTATATTTATGTCTGATGAAATTTCTAAAACACCAGTTTTGATTTTGGTCATCTTCCTTTACACCTCATCGAAAATCAATGCTCCTGGTATGACCTATATATATGCTGGTCTCTCAGTCGATGTATAACATACATAGCATAACATCATCCAACATGCATGGGAGTCTTGTCTATGGCTCATCACGTTTTTAGCTGACTGACAGTTGATCTCATCTCTTCTTAAGGTGTCAATAATAACGGTTCAATGGTGGTTACACAGAGAACCTTCGGTCTCACGAGGGATGACTCTGAGTTTGGTTTGAGAACAAATGCTTGACTGAGTTCACAAGTTGAGAGCCTTATGTGGCCAGGGTCCTCAAACGATCATAAACTCTCGAAACAAGGAAGGCAGAGGTTATGAACTGGTCCTGGCACCAGTAAGCAGTCACACCCCAACATGTGGTTTGATACGTTTGGCCTGCCAGTTGAGCCTACAGCAAAATGCATTGTAATGTTCAAATTATAACAAGCACAGAGACAAATTTGGGGAAATAAACAGTATCTAAAAAGGGAATTCACATTATTTTGATCTCTACTAACCTAGTATCGGGATGATTCAACATTATCACCCACAGATTTTCAAAATCTTTTATATTACTTTAGGGCAATTAAATTTGAATGAGCATTTATTGAAATAAGCTGCACAAATAAATGAATAAAAGTGAACTAAAAGAAGCCACAGCAAAGTAGGTGAACAAGACAATGAGAGAACAAAAGCACTGATCGGCAAACCCAGTATTAACATTTTATCTTGATTGCATTGTTTTAATAAAGCCAACGTTTGTTAGTGCAGTGATCGTGTTAGGTTTGTTGACTGGTACCATAAAGATCTATGTGTTCACGTTTAATAGACGAGTATCAGCAGCTCAGTCAGTGTCGTTCGTGGTGATTCATGTTCACATCCTTCTGAGGAAACAAACAACTGTAGGGCTATGGCAAGGTCAGCAAAACACAGAGTGTGTTTCATTGGTTAAGGTTTACCCCAAAGGCGTGTTTTTAAACATGAGAGTTTCACTGATCTCTCCAACAGCCGCAGGAGGAGCACTAAGGACATGTTGAACACCTCTGATAGTACAGGTAAGGGCTCTAAGACATGTACCTATGGAAATCATTTAAATTATGCATAATACAAAATGTCTTTCTTATGTGTAATAGCCACAGGTAAGTGGAAATACAACACTTTGTTCTGTCATGCATATATGTAAATAACGTTAACTTTACAAAGAACCACATTTTTACTGGTAAATTTAGTTATTTGAATTTGTTTGCTGTGAAAAACCCACCGAGTTGAATGTCTGGGAGTGTGGTTGTGGTTCATAACAAATCTGCACCCACATATGACTCATAATCACCTGATTTGTGAAAACTACACCAAAGAAATGACTACCAAAGTGTCAGAATTAGTTCTTTCTACCCATTGAAGTGACTGTAAATTGTAAAGCACAAGCTGGGCTTTACGGCGTCACTCTGCCATTAGAAAAATGTATGCGTCAGTTAAAAATATTATATTCTTATTTGCTGCAGCTGATACACTGATGATAATGAAACTGGCTCTTGGAAGCTGCGGACAGACTTGAAAAATGTGTGAAATATAAAACGTCTGCATACTCAAATAAAGCATTTTAGACTTTGGCGGGGTTGTTCTCACTTTCAAGTTGATTGTAAGACGAGGTAAATGTTTCCTGATATTGTGATGTAAGGTGCAGTATTCTGTTGTTGTTAATAAAGATTAAAACTAATTTAATTCAGTGCACAACATAATTAGAGTTCAAACTAAATCCCCAAAATCCATGAGCAATATAAATGCCTCGTTCTTTAAATGCTTAAAAATTTGGATCAAAGTGCAACAGCCGGCGTAAACACAATGTTTTTGGTTTGTTTAAAATCCTCCAAAAATGTGATTTTCTACTCGAAATAGTTCATGACAAGCTTTCTGCAGACAAAAAGCTGTTGCAGCGGCACAAATGCTACACATCCTTTACCGATAAACGTATAGGCGGGTAAAACATTAAATTATTTTTTTTTTAATTCATAAACAAGCATATTAACAAACGTTAAAACCAAAAAGAAAAAACACATTTTTGGGGTTTTTAATTTAACATTAAAGTTTAGGAACTTTGCCCAAAATTCTTTTTATTTAGACGTGAAATCAAAGCCGACATAAAGAAAATCAGCCGGGGATGGAAAAAGCAGCAGAAAGCACTGCAGCTTTATATCTGCTGCTTCCATGACTACAATCAGAAATAAAGGCACGAATGTGAAATTATTTTTAACACCTCTAACGTACCAAGAAACCACATCACGTTTCCACAACTGCCTCTTGGATGTGCAAGTTCTTCCTATTTTAGTCTTTAAATTGAATCAGGATTTTAAACCATAAATGTTGTGACGGGGCGAGTTATGGAAGAAATATAATTTGTCTTTTAGTCAATTAGTGCATTCACAGTGTAATCCCATTACTGAGAAAAGATAACCTCAACGGCAGATTGAAGGCTGACGAGTCAAAGTCAGACAAGGCGAAGAATCAGTGGCATGCAAAGTGCTGTTGTGAGTATTAATGGCAGCCATTAAAATGCTTTGTATATATAATAATTATAAAATGCTGTCTTATATACACATATACGCAGAATATAAATTAACATGGACCAGGAATATGTCCAAGTGGTGCTCCTTTGTCCATCGTTACAGAGCTATATTTAAAGTAAGCATCGTGTAAGCTCGCAAACCTTATTTTTAGCGGTCAGTGTTGTTAAACGCTTTAATTTATGAGTATTGCTAGATTATGCTTTTAAGTCGTTAATTTCATGACACCACTGAAACCCCCCCCCCACCCCACCCCACATCTATTAGAACAAATTAGTGTGCAGAAAGGGGCTTTGAGTTTTCCTTATTTTATTAAATTGCACATCACGAGGTTATTAAAGCAGGTTTTTTCCTCCAAGTTGCATGAATCAGAGTAAATATTGCTAATATTGCAAATTCTCTGGTGTTCTGTTTGTCAGACATCTCCGTTCGCCCGGACGTTTCTAATGAGGGTTAAGTCTTACTGTTACTGTTAAGTCTTGCACATAACTTTCATTATTTCCAGTACTGAACGCCTTCCCTCCATCCTGACTGATTCCATATTTAACTGCAAGCCTCTCCCGTTTTCTTTCTAACACTTTAAGAGCAGAAAATCACACTCACACCAAATCCTCTGACACAAGCCCGTCTAAACGTTTTCCTTTTTTTCTTACCTTAAAGTGAGTCTCCACCATCAAACAGACAAGTTAAGAGAAGGAAAAAAAGGTTTGCTGTAATAAACGTAACATCGTGAGTAGCCTGTTCAAACAGGCACATCACTGAAGATGAAATGATTAGAAGGTGATTGTGGAAACTGTCTATAAAGGCTGTTAGCACGCGACACTGACTGATCTGTAAACCTTTAAGCTACCCACGATTTCCCCTGTGCCAACGACCTGATGCCAGTGTCACGCAACATGCTACAAAATGACTAAAATATCACAGCTGCCTAGTCAGACTGAAGAGCTTAGCTGCAGATCTCTCGCTTTCAACCTGATTGTAAAGGGGTTGGTATTTCCTGATATCGTGACGTGCAGGGCAAAACATTGCTCAAAATCAGCCTCGGCTTCATGTAAAAGGAGCACTGCAGTTTTTTTAACAATAATAAGTACTCACGCAAGCTGGTCTTTCTGTGGCATTTTAGAGAAGTACAGAATGACTCAAGGCATTCATTACAGACATGTCAAAACAGCAGGAAGTTTTTCATATGCAGTCTATTTGCCCACAACTGACTGCGTTAACTTGATGTTGTAAATAAAACACAGAAGACAAAGTCTGTTCAGGAAAAAATTTCAGTTCCAGTCTTTAGTTACATGTTTCAGTTGTTTCCTGTTTTTTAAAGCTTAACACCATGCCCTGAAATGACATGGCACCTGCAGTTATCAGTGCCATCTACTACTATACAAAAAGAAACCAACTCATGATAAGGGAAATTTCTCGTCTTTTCAAGCAGCACATTGACACATTGTCGTTAGCTGCCTCACAACAGGGTCCTGGATCCATAACGGGGCATGCTTGGGCAGGTTTTCTCCTCAGGTTAATGCTGCCTGTCTGAGCCCAGCACCCTCATGCAAAGAAGATTTCTAATCTCAACAGTTTCACTTCCTGCTTAGATAAATGTTAATAAAAGTTGCAGTGGTGCAGCTACAAATAATAGGTGGAGAAGACAAAACAACACAAGTCAGAGCAGCTGATTAGTAACCAGCTTTCTGGTTGTAGTTACTAGTTTGTGTACATATCGCTGACAGAAAGAAGCAGAATAGCTCACATGATGAGCAAACATTTAGAAATCGAATGTGTACAGGCCTTAAGAACAGCAGTGACTATAGGAATCAACATCTGACATTATATTTTCTGTAATATCAGGAAATAAATTCATTAATCTCAGGCAGATTAAACACGAGTAATGACTTTTAATTGATGACCCAGACATGTTCTTAATAATAAGTGTCAGCCAAAGAGCAAAGATAATCCTGACCTGGTGGTGGAAACTCCAGAGCGCGTCTGTACCCACCTTAATCTGTTTGCTAGTTTTCAAGTCGATTTACTGAAAGGCAAAAAATGTCAACCTCGTGTTGCTCCCAGATGATGTTTTCCAGAGGGACCACATGTGATACTGGGACCATTGTGGATGGCCGTACCTTTAATCTCAACTCTGCTTGATATGAATTGTATTTCTTTAGAAACTGCTAAGTGTAAATGTTACAGCTAGACCCAAATGACGTGTGAAAGTTAATTGTCCACAGTCTCGGGGGAGGATCACCAAAGTCCCTAACATCTGTCTTCTGTAGTATTTAAAGTCATTTTAAAAATGCAGTATTTCTAACACTGATTGCAGACGTTGTATGTATTTTAGCCGCTCTTCATTATTTTGTAAGATAAATGACTCACGAGTTTTATTTTCTCCAACAGCGATGCCTGACTATACTACAGACGATTATTTCTACTCGTTTAATTCAAGTAACGCCTCATATATCGAAGATTATGACTCTGATGACTGGTGTGAAGTTGATGACCACCAGGCTCACATCATCAAAACCTTCCAAACTTGCGCTTTCACCGCCATCTTCCTGCTTGGAGTTGCAGGAAACTGCCTGGTGATCGCCACCTTCGCTCTCTACCGCCGCTTTCGGCTTCGTTCTGTGACCGATGTCTTCCTGTTCCACCTGGCGCTGGCTGACCTCCTTCTGCTCCTCACACTCCCATTGCAGGCCATTGACACTCACCGGGGTTGGATTTTCTCTTATCATCTCTGCAAGATCATGCGTGCAACCTACGCCATCAACACATACAGTGGGCTGCTGCTGCTGGCATGCATCAGCGTCGACCGCTACATGGTAGTAGCACGAGCGCAGGAAATGCTCAGGCTGCGCAGCCAAATCCTGAAAGCTGGGAAGCTCACTGCTGTGGGGGTGTGGCTTGTTGCATTGGCGCTAAGCATCCCTGAAATCCGCTTCTCTGGAGTTTCAGGCAACGGCACCGAAGCGTACTGCGGCATGCAAGTAAGTGGTCGAATAAGACTGGTCCCCAGTGGCGTGATCATTGCCGTCTTCTGCCTGTCCCTCGCCATTATGGTGGCATGCTACACTTCGATTGCTCGAGTGTTGTGGGAAGGGCACACGCATCGGCGAGGGAAGCAGTGGCAACGGCAGCGTACCCTGAAGCTGATGGTCGCCCTGGTGCTGGTTTTTCTGGTATTCCAGCTGCCGTACACTGCGGTGCTGTGTCGCAAAATGTTCGGCCCGTTCTGTGGTCTGATGTTGGAGTACATCACCTGCACGCTGGCGTACACCCGCTGTTGCCTCAACCCTATCCTCTACGCCCTGGTAGGCGTGCGTTTCCGTCAGGACGTGCTGAGGCTCATCTACGATTCAGGCTGCCCATATCGTAGTCTGGTTATGCCGCAGACGATGAACTCCACATCAATCTCCGCCTCCTCGCCTGCTCTCACCGTGCTCTCGGCGTGCTCGCCAACATCTCCCGATGCTACAGCTGCCTTCAAGTTTCAGTTTTCGGGAACCAAATAAACTCTGAACAATGAACTGCTTTGCATGTATTGTATTATATTGTATTTTTTTGTACAGCCATTATGAAGAACCAGCAAATTACACATCTTATATTCAGTGTTCAGCATTTGGGGAAGTACAAAACTTGTTGGTAGGTCAATCTGAGTGGGTCATCCCATGAACAACCAATCAGTTTGTCGTACCTGACCCCTTCTTATTATTTCATTGTATATTTCATTTTTTTGCTTATTCCATGTCGTTTCAATCCAAACAAACGTCATATAATTCTAGAAGATGGCTAGAAGATTAACCACCTATCCCACATATGATCAGTGATGGCGCTGTTCCTTAAAAAGTAACATATTACACATTACTTTTAATTTAATTACCGTAGATCTTCCTTTAGTAGCCCAGGTGCTTATTAAAAAAAATTATCCGGCCGGCCCGGGGTTTAAAAGAGACCGGCGGTTGTTGGAGACCAGCTCTTATTCCCTTCTCAGACGAAATTGTTGCGGAAGTGAGAGGGAAAGAGGACCCAGGCGCGGTTTTTAGACTGAGGTGAAAAGACAGTGCTCCAAAACATATTCCAACAGTTCACAAATAATGCAGTTCCCAATTGTGCTACTCCTTTGCTCCCGAGTGTCCGTGGTAGCCCAGTGCAGAGTGGTGCTCCCCGAAACTTCTCTCCGCCCGACTCTCCTCAAGAGGAAGTAAAAGTTAGCAGGTTCGCTAGCCGACGGTTCCAGTTCAGTGTAATAATCCCACTTCGATGGTCGCTGCATCCAGCTTAAATGCAGCTGGTCGTAGATGACGGCTGATTGGAAACAGCTGGCCGAGTGATGAGACGCGGGAGGACCCACGACTGCGCTGAGGG
>VOQK01033607.1:0-11609 GCA_015052645.1 Benitochromis conjunctus
GTACACCTCTGACGAGGAGTACACCTCTGACAGGATACTGTAACCACGTTCCCCGTGAACGAGGAGTACACCTCTGACGAGGAGTACACCTCTAACAGGATACTGTAACCACGTTCCCCGTGAACGAGGAGTACACCTCTGACAGGATACTGTAACCTGTTCCCCGTGAACGAGGAGTACACCTCTGACAGGATACTGTAACTATGTTCCCCGTGAACGAGGAGTACACCTCTGACGAGGAGTACACCTCTAACAGGATACTGTAACCACGTTCCCCGTGAACGAGGAGTACACCTCTGACGAGGAGTACACCTCTAACAGGATACTGTAACCACGTTCCCCGTGAACGAGGAGTACACCTCTGACAGGATACTGTAACTATGTTCCCCGTGAACGAGGAGTACACCTCTGACGAGGAGTACACCTCTAACAGGATACTGTAACCACGTTCCCCGTGAACGAGGAGTACACCTCTGACAGGATACTGTAACTATGTTCCCCGTGAACGAGGAGTACACCTCTGACGAGGAGTACACCTCTGACAGGATACTGTAACTATGTTCCCCGTGAACGAGGAGTACACCTCTGACGAGGAGTACACCTCTGACAGGATACTGTAACCACGTTCCCCGTGAACGAGGAGTACCAGTGGTTCATGAGAGAGGGTGATGCTAGACAACACGGCGACACGCTCCATAAGGCCTGAGCACGTAAGTGTGTGTAACACTGGCACATTTTGCTTTATGGTTTCACCAGTATAGTAACTCTGACGTCGACACATCAGTTGCTATTCATTTCGACTTACCAGCAGTAACACGGTGCACAAAGCCCGGTCTATGTCTGCAACTATGAGTTACACAATGGTGACAATGTGTGCTTGTGTCGCTAATTTTCAACATTAATTTAACCGAAGACCTCCTTTTTTCTCTGGCTCCGTTTACGTCAGGTGGTTTTGTTTGAACAGTTAACACTCGCATGCTGTCCTTAGCACCGCGGAGGCTTTCCAACGCTGCTTTTTAACGCGTACTCGTTAGCCTGCTACTGTTAAACATTCACCAGCAGCTACACCGACTAGCTGGCTAGCGTTAGCCTGCCGATGGCTCAGGGTGTGCTGCCCACTCACACACTCGGGATGTCCCGTACCGTCGTAGTAGTAGCAGACCTTCTTCTTGGTCCCGCCTGCGGTCGTGTAAGCCATGTTAGAAGTGCCTGTAGAAACAAAAGTTGGTTTGAATTTGAGCAGATAGACGATGGGATGGACGGCATCAACGCATAACTACACACGGCGGAAAGTCGCTGAAGGGGCGGGGCGGGTCAGACAACTTCGGTAGGCCACTTACCCCACGCGTGGAGTCCCACTCAGGACAGAGGATGGGAACGACTGTATTATGTACTGTATCTACTGCCTGCAAGCTCCAACAAATGGAATCCATAGGAATTTATTTACTGCCTCGATCTATGCAAGATCCAAGGTGACAAAGTGGTACAGTGGTCCCACTCAGTGTATCACTGTAAATAAAAATAATAAGCATTGAAAACTGTTGTTTATTCAGTAATTATAGTTGCAAAATATTTCATCTTTTAACATTTGAAAAGTGGACTCTGAAGGATGCGTGAAGCAGAGGTCAGAGTAGTGTTTTGCACTGCTGCTGGCTCTCCTGCTCAGCTCTGGTCTTTGTGGATTTTTTCCTCCAGTTTTCAACTGGTTTGGTTACATATTTATCTCTGAGAGAATTTTCCCATTTCCAGGACCAGCTCCTGCATTGTGCTAGATATCACAAAAGGCATTTTTGGGCAATGCCCTGATTTTAATCTGAGCTTTAAAGAAACTTTAAGAGGGTAATACCAAATAAAGCTAGTATAGATTTGCACACAGGCTTAGGGCAAAGCTGGGGCTGTTAACTTATCAGGTTGTACAAGTTTCTATTATTCTATTATTAGTTCGTCTTGTTATCCACAGTTACAGCGTTGTAACTGTCTGATATCTGAACATTATATATCTATATAGTGGCAGTAGGGGTAATGTCCACTTAAAGAAAATCATGGCAGACAGAATCCTCTCATAGCTTGAGATAAGTGTGTAGCGGTCATCGTGTACAGTACCGTTCAGGTCAGACTGCAAATGATGCAACATTTTTACCAGAAACTATTTTGGTAGTCTCTCACTGTGTTCATGTCCCTTAATGTATTAATAGCCATACTGTGAACTTTTACAGAACTGGGCTAGCTCTTTCTGCATCCTGTCTTCATGCTAAGTTATTCTAAGGACAGGGTTATGTTGTTTTGGGACCAAACCAGACCTTGATGAAACTCTAGGTGTGTACTGTAGTAACTGTAGTGTCTAGACCTAGTCAGTGTCGCTTTTAGTGCGAATCTGTGAAACAATAACTCTTTTTAACAATCGTTGCCAGTGTAGAAATCTCTGATGTGTATCACTCAAACTTGAGTGTGTAGTGTGTAAATTATTTGCTCTACTGCCCCTCCTTTTTCCAAATGCGGACTTTTTTGCTTTTAAAAAAAATATTCATATTGTGTACAAAAACACTGAGCAGTTTAAAAATAATATTCAGGGATATGAAAATAATGCAGGGACGTTTGTGTCCAGAAACATGAATCAGTCGAACATTTCTTCAGGGAGACGCCGATGGTGGTTCTCGTTTGTGCCCCACTTCTTTCTTTCTTTCCTCCACACATAATGACATCCACAGCATACGTCTGCTGGCTGCTCTGCAGGCCTACAAAATTATTCACACATCTGGCTAAAGTTCAGAGATAAGTCACCTCATCATTTCCATCAGAGCAGTCAGTAATTTCTTAACTACTGCCCCCCAAAAGAATATTACAACATAAAACACCAATACACATGAAATCCTCTCACAAATGTTTACACATTCTATTAATTTAATGACACACTTATGATACAGAATGAATATTTGCACAGAACAGACTTCTTTTTTTGAAAATCAGCATAGAACAAACAGCTGGTTTGGCATGAATCATCAGAGGACACCTTCTTTTCTCCACTATGGCTTTGGTGCCAAGTGTTGGTAACCCAATGAGAATCTGTAGGGGAAAGGAACAGTATACTTACATTTAAAAACACAAGCTCAAGTCTTAAATGCTTTAAAGGTTTAGGACATGGTGACAGCCAAGCTTGCAACACTTATACCTATTCTGATAAGCCACTCTGTTCTACAGACTCGGTACTATGTTAAAAACTAAAGGAGGCCACCTTCTAAAGCACCGATCACAGCGGGCGTTAAATAAAACACAATGAACAAACACAAACGTCTACTGTGTTATACCGGCAACTGGATTTCACATGCAGTTTTGGCCAGGTAAACACCATGATGGGGAATGATCAGCATTTTTTGTTTGGTTTTGAAGGTGTTTTAAAAAAAAGCATCACACTTATAGCTTATCTTAACAGCATGAATGTCAGTGTTTGATAGTCTCTTAAAAATAATCTCTTTAGTTAATCACACAGCTCAGCACTGTTTTCTTTTCTTCATGGGGAAAACATTGACAGACAGGTGAGTTCATTTGCAAGATCAAGTGCTTTGAACTGCAGCTTTTAGTCAAACCATTAAACTGTTTTGTTCTTTTTTCTTTTACACGTTTGAAAACAAATTTACATCAAGCTCCTTTTAGATTTGGTCACACTGTTGTTCTGGTATTAAATGCCATCAAAGTGCTATTATTGTCTTTTGAGGTCTCAGAATTTGGAATTTTAAATAAACACCAATTCAAAGAATCTCATCAGAGGCGTTTGAGCTCATCATGGCCAGTTGAATGTCCTACCAGTGATCTGGTAAAACTTCTGATTGAAGGGATGAAAGAACTTTTGCAGTTTAGTCACTACTGACGGGTCCACCTCCGGATGGATGCGGCCCTTGCTGCCTGCCAGGCACTTGTTAAAGACAATGTTAAATCGCAGACAGTAAAATCCCCTGGTGGCGTTGAAGTATAGGTTATACTGGCTGATCCTGGAGGGGAGGTTAAGGAAGCGCTCAACAAGCTGCAGCTCTGGCAGCGGGTCTGTAATAAGGCGATCCCCATCCACAATGTGAAACTGCTCCACGGGAAAGTACTTCAACCAACGCTCCAAATGTTTGGTGTAGATGCTCGTCCGGACTGCTTTGTATTTTGTGTTCACCTCGCAGGTGTTGGTGTCAATGACCAGCTTCTCAAACTTGTGGTAGGTCTTGTTTTTGCGCTCCTTGCCCTCCAGCACTTGGGTATAGTCCGACACAGCTCTGGTGGTAGGCTCGCGCACAATGATCAGCAGCTTGATGGAAGAGTTCATCTTGAATATCCGTTCAGGGACTTCCTCTGTGATGAAGTAAGCGGGGCTCTTTTCGATGGTGATCTGATGAGGGAAGGAGAAGGGCATTTTCCCCCTGTACCAGTCGATGCCACGAGCGTAATTTTGGTCATTGTCAAAGAAGTGGATCTCTTGTGAAGCCTTGACAACTGCTGGATGCAGGTTGAGCATTTCCAGCAGGGCACGGGTGCCACCTTTTCGCACCCCGATGATAATGGCCTGAGGCAGTTGCTGGACCAGGTTGTGCAGGCGGATTTGCTCTTTGGTGGCATTGCCCTTACGGATTTCATGTAGTAGGCCACGCTTAAACTGCAGAGTGCGGAGAGGAATTTGCTCTGGTTCGGGGGCGGGTAGTCTGCTGTCAACGGGGCAAATGGGCTGCAGCCTGAAAGACCGGAAAAGAACACATGTATCTTATTTGATTTATTTTGTATTGCATTTTATAAGCAATTTTATTACTCACATAACACATTTATCATTTTAATCCTGACTTTATAAGCTACTTGAAAATAAAACCTATTCTTCATGGACCCATTCTCTGATGCTAATGCAAAGAACATTTTTATAGTTACTCCTGAAGCATCGATGACCTTCTGAGACCTCTGAAAAGCCTGTGATATGTTTCACAAAGGCATTTGCAGCAGATGTTTAAAGTCCCGTGAGTTGCAAGTCAGAGCCACCACAGCAGACTTGTCCTAGCACCAAGGACACAGCCAGCATGAAGTCACCCACTGGTTTGCAAAGTCTTGTTTCTGAGGTATTAAACTGAATATTCTCACTGTCGCCAAAAAGCTTTTTGAAACAAGGAACTATAGTGATTTATGAGTCATCGAGTAGTAACCACAAACAGCCATAAACTGCCAAAGCTGCTGCCCCCTGCTGGCCTTTATAAGAATGCAGGTTTAAGGAACTCGCACGCTACATTCATATTTTACATACAGCCTGTGTCTAACAGATCTCTCACCACACGTTCGCGGGTTCATAACGGTTCAAACATAACGGAGTTGCACTGATTAGACAGAGCATATCAGAGAAGTCAAATGGCACCAGATCATTGTTTTTAATACTGATGGGGAAAAGAATGGTATTTTCTTTGAAGACCATCTGAAACTGTTAAAAGGTGTTCTTTTTTCTGTTTTTATAAATAAATAGCAGTTGCACCTCCTTCTCTGGGGAAATGCTGCTCAAAGGAAGAATTTTCTCATTTAATGTAAAGCAGAAAATCTGCCTCAGTCAGGAGAACTTCACAACCTCCAATTCAGGGTAAAAAATGATTTTAATGTGTACCTGTCAAAACGACATATTGCCAAGTTGCACGTCTATGAATGCATGCATATTTGAAGATTTTATCTATATATAGATAGATTTTATCTATCTTTGTCTAAAAAGTATAGGACATTGAAGCTTGCAATGCTAGTTACTTTAGATGAAGGCAATTTGTGTTTTAAAATATACCCGCCATGACTTACCTATCCAAAGTCCCAACCCTGGCCACGAGATAGAGGACACTTCCGATAGCAAGGCTGCCCAAAACGAAGAGCTTCTGTCTCAGCAATGCCTGCTGTTTGAATAGCATGGCCCTCCATCAATCTTCAGGACTGCGACTTCAGCCTGCAGAGAGCCAAGCATATAAACCACTAATCAGCAAGGGAAGAGAGACAGCCTAATGTTTATTAACACACACTCACTCAAGTCTTACAAGTGATTAAGCCGCACTCACACAAGGCTGAAAAGTGCTGCGTTGCCATTAAAGGAAACGCTGGCCCAACCACCACTTTGTTACATTTATTTATTCATTTCAGTAGAGAATCGAATACACAGGAATCAGTTACTGCTACGGTTTAAAAAATAGACTTCAACATTTCAAATGAACGACTTTGTATGTACAAGTTTCAGTTCATTAATCGATACTTCTTGAGAACCGACCATATGACGGTGAATATTCTGGAAGCGGTCCCTCTGTTGAATAACCTACAGATAACTGCCGGTCCTGCAGTTACCCTCAGGTCTAAATAGCTTTTCGGCAACACTACACGACTGTTAAGGTTCTTCTGGTCTTAGTCATTGAATATCATCACATCAGTCCTGCTTGATGAGGAAGAAACAACCTCCAGAGCGGCTGTCTTCTACACGTTACACTGACAAATTCACGTGACTGAACTCAACCTCTCGATCGTGTTGTCATTTGACACATTGTTAATTAAGAATATTTAATTACTGCATCTTGACTGTTACATAATGCTTGAATGTAACACTTAATAAGAAACCATGACTGTTTTATTTCAACTGTCTCAATAAATAATTGGTGTTTCTTAGCTTATTAGTGTCCTTACTGTCTGTCCTCACTTTAACAACTTCATATCTGTATTTGTACAAACATTCAAACAAAGGTTAAGAAAAAGTCCCCCCAAAAAGCTGAGTCACATTATGTTGATGCGTATTGTAATGTTGACCTTCAAAATTGGAAATAATTCTCATGTTCAACCAAGAGAGGGCACTCCATCCTTTCAGTGGCGTGCAGGAGCACTAGTCTCACTCCCTTTGTGCATCTGCAATCTTTGCACAGCGTGAGCAGGTAAATTACATTATGAAATAGCAATTCAATACAGAAGGCGGAGGCACTGTTAAATAAGGGCCTCTGAAAGTGCAGTCTAATCCAGCCTTTAAAACAGCCCAACATTGGCAACAGAGCGGACCCTCCAGTGCCTCATAAATAAATACACATGGCTTTTGACCCCTCTATGACTGGAAAACATTTTGCTCATAATGCCTCGTAGTGACTTCTGAATGGAGACCTGCTAAGCAACTGCAATTTCATCATTCTGACAAAGCTGGAGAGTAAAGCCACTTAGCCAGGGGCCAGCCCCGTGGCTGTGGAGTCCCATTTAGAAAAGAAATGTTTTTCATTACAGCCTGTATCACTAAAACAAGCGGGAGGTCAGTCAATTCCAATGAAGGGGGAAAACGTCGGTTTGATACTTTTTTGTGCAGAGACAGACCGTTCCACGTGCCAAGCAATCCACCTTCAGATTTATATTTATAATCTGAATTTATGAATATTTATAAACAGTAATTTATATTAAAAAAGAAAACAACTGAGATTATATTATCAAAGTGTTTTTTCTATTTTACTATAAACTGATTTAAAATGAGCCTCTTAAGCTTGAGTATCTATTATGTGTGTATAATAACAACGCTGAAGCCCATCTCCATTCAGTACACTCAGAGGTTTCTGTGGCTCCGCCCTCCTTTCTGCTCTGTAGTTTATGGCTTCACCAGCCGGACCAGCTTTTAGTTTTTCTCAGTGCTCCTCTTTTCTTTCTTCTACTTTCAGGCAGATACTTTCTCTCTAAACACACACAGACGATATCCACAACATTTAACAATGAAATATAAATGCTGTGTCGGTAACGCACGTATGGTAATATTGTGCATAGCTGTGTAATTTTTCTTTTTGCATGCTTGTAGAGTTATGGGTACAGACTTTATTGCCCCTTCCATACATTTGCGTTTTGAGTTTAATTAATTTGCCAAAAACAGATTAAATAAAGTTTCAAGTATTAAAATAATTTACACATTGGAGTGAAATGCGACTATGGAATTCAGGAGGTGTAATATTTGCAGCTGCACTTTAAAAAAAGGGATGACAGTGTGTCGATATTATCTCGCTGAATAAAACATGCATGTATCAAAAACAGAGAATATTTTGTGCAATAATCCAAACGCTAATGAAAATGGTCCCCTGCTCAAAAGCTACACTTGTCTCATAAGCACATGTCTGAGAGCTAGAATATTTAGCAAAGGTCAAACAAGCTTGTTCTAAAAAAAATCTAAACCATTAAATATTAAGGTCCAAACTGTTGGAGTGCAGCTCTTTTGACTTGCAAAGACATTGAGCAGCTCTTAGCTGATACTACATTGTACTAATAAATATAGAACAGCGCTTGCTGCAAGTTCTTTATGATTTATTGACAAGCATGCATGGCTATGTTTTCCTCTGTCACTGAGTTAAAACCTGAACCTGGTGGCTCGAGGTATCTGGACCTAACCTTACAGCTACAAAGAAAGGTTTTACAAATATTTTGTAATAATTCTTCATATATATCATTAAAATGTTCAACAATGAAAAGAAAAACTTGTCTACAGATATTGGAATTTGATTGGGGGTTCTCTCTGTAGAAATCTCGAACAAGGTCTGTGGAGGAGCCTATCCCAGCTGTCTTGGGGCGAGAGGCAGGGTACACTCTGGACAGTCTGTCACAGGGCTAACACAAAAGCACCAACAACCATTCACACCAATGGGCAGTTTAGCGTTTCCAATGAACCTATCCCCACAAACTGCATGTCTTTGGACTGTGGGAGGAAGCCGGAGTACTCGGGGAGAACCCACGCAAACACGGGGAGAACATGCAAACTCCACACAGAAAGACCCCGGCCTGATGGGGGAATTGAACTCAGGACCTTCTTGCTGTGAGGCAACCACCGTGCTGGAAAAACATGATTTTGCAACTTTAGCAACTTGACATATTAACAAACTGTTGGTCAGAAAAATCTGTATTATTAGTCTTTTACATAAAAAATGTGCTAAATACATTCTAAAGGAAATGCTGCACCAGCCATAAAACTCTGCAATTCAGACTGATGCTAGAAAAAGCCTACACTCTGAGGTTTTAGTCAGACTTTACCTGCATGTCTACAAGCATAACTAACTCGCATTGGCGAAATAAACTGCCGATCTGTAGCTTCAAAGATTAACTTTTCAAATCACAGCCTATAAAATCACATTTCTACAAACCCTCCAACATAGCTGTTGCCAATCAAATCTCATCTTGTGAGACAGCTGCTTTACTTTTTCTGCTGCCTGCTGTTGAACATGAAAATGAAGGACAGGTTGATCTATGCAGTGATTCTTCACCATAGACAAAGTTAGTATCAGGAAGTTAGTTTGACATATAAAATTTGTGCCAGTGGAGATTAAACATCAGTCATGCCCATCATCAAGTCCTGACATGATGTAAACACTGACAAAACTAAAATCATATACAAGTAAAGTTCACTTACTTTACTGTGATGCTGAATGAGTGGCTACATAAGCAACCACCTCAGTCTTGGGTTTTATCATATTGAGTGTTGAACGGTTAGCATTCCAGCTATAGTATCTGAATGAATGCAGTGTGACTGGCTGACACTTTCAAAGCTCAACATTTCTCATTTCTTCATCTAAGGGTGTAGTCTTATTAGGAAAAACTGTGGTTGGAGACAGTTGCACGACCAAAATTTGGTCCAATCAACTTACAATCTCATTGCCTTTCAAAGACCAGAAAGCAGGCCTGAGACCACTCACAGTCAGTTGATGTCGTCCAACCCACTTTGGTGCATCGAGACGCAGACTCTGCAGCAGACCATGCAGAATCCCCACATCAGATGTGACTCTCTCACTCACAGATGGGGCAAATTTATAAATAAATTATATATAAATTTTTTTACATTTATCAACAAACAGATGCTGCTAGTTCATTTAATTAATGACCAGCATTCTACCAAAAGCAGAGCAAATTGATGTCTAAAAAATGTTTCTTTCTGAAAACAGTGTAGCAGTTCAGATAATGAGAGAAGGCTGAATAAGAATCACTGTTCATGACTGTCTGTGTGGCCTTGAAAATTGAGAGACTTTATGCAGAGCGCTGACTCATTACCGTCATGGTCCTGGGTCTGGGGACCCAGTGTTTATGTGTTTTTGCTTTTGAATGATCTTTGATTTCATGTTATTCTTGGTATTGTCATTTGTATTTCTAGTTTCCTCAGTTATCCCCTGATTATATTTGTTAGTTTCTAGTCTTTAGGTTTTGTTACTGTGCCTCCCCTGTGCTCCATGTGTCATGTCAAGTTAGTTGTGTTCTCATGTCTGTTCTTCCCTGGTGTCAAGTCAGCATCTCAGTCTGTCTCATGTTTCCTGTTTTATTTTGATAGTCCCGTGTCCTGTGTTAGTGTAGCCAGTTTTGCTTCCTCCCTGTCTCGTTTTGTCAGATTAGGTCCAGCTGTGTTTCCCTCCTGTTGCAAGTTCCCTCGTTACCCTTTGTGTACATATTGTGTGTTTTCCTGTGCTCATTGTTGGGTTGTCTGTCAGCCAAATGTCAAGTTCAGGTATTCCATGTTTGCATTTTATGTTTCATGGCTTAAGTTCTCATATCATCAAGCTTTCAGATTTCATGTATTCAGTTGTTTTCCCAGTTAGCTTTTGTTAGGTTAGTCTTTGTTTCCCTTTTGGTTTTTGTCTTTGGACTGTGTTCAGCCGTCAACAAAAGCTCGCTTTTAGTTTAAGTTCAGTGCAGTCTCCGGTGTCTGCTCTTGGGCCCACTTTCCACTCCACATGGTCTGCCAGCACAGGCCTTGACAATTACAAACTATTCCCCCACAGAAACCTGAAATCTATGGATAACTGCTGTACGATGTGTAGACGAACACAGAACATTATTTACTGTCAGATCCCAAACCACGAGTATAGAGGTTGAATTGAACTGAATTGAATTAAACTGCAAATACTGTTTCTGTGCCACATGTTTAAATGCATGCATCCCTCTGGGTTTTTTTTGCAGAGTATAAAACAGAACTAGAGTTGGGCACCCAGGCTACTGTGTTAAATGCAGCAGTTAGAAAGCCCTGCTACGGGGGATTCTCTGAAGAAATTGTATGTGCATGTCTTTTGGCATTGCAACCAATGGTGCAGCTGCAGTGGTGGGTAATAGGAAGGCACACCCCTGAAAACATCAACCCTATAGGCCCTTTCAAACAGAAAGCGGTGTGCGCTGCACAACATTAGGTTGAGCAAATGGCCCAGAATTTGTGTTAAGAAGACCTTTGCACTTTGCCTGTACTGCATCATTTTTTCTTTTTTTTTTTCAAACAAGCCATTCCTCTGCAGATGATCTGTTAGCTGTTTGACAACTACTCTTTCAAGAATGTTTGAAATGAAAGGAAGGTTAGAGATTGGCCTATAATTAGCTAAGACTGCTGGGTCTAGAGATGGCTTTTTAAGTAAAGGTTTAATAACTGCCAGCTTGAAGGCCTGTGGTACATAGCCAATTATTAGAGATAGGTTGATCATATTTAGGATTGAATCATTAATTAATGGCAGGACTTCTTTGAGCAGTCTTGTAGGAATGGGGTCTAAAAGACACGTTGATGGTTTGGAGGAAGTAATTACTGAAGTTAACTCAGAAAGATCAATTGGAGAAAAAGACTCTAAATGAATATCAACGGTACTTAGAGTAGATGTAGATAATGT
>VOQK01033614.1:0-12438 GCA_015052645.1 Benitochromis conjunctus
AATATTACTCTGATTACTCTTTCTGGGTCACAAAATAGACTTTTAAGATATTTTCAGGCAAGAATGTAGCTGTGTATACTTCAAATATCTGCTCGGTTTATCAAGACATCACGTATTTGCAAAAGTGCTCTGACGTTTTTGGAGGCGTCTGTTACCCACCAGCTCGATCGCTGAGCGGGTCGTCAAGGCTCACTAGAGCCGGCGAGAACAGCGGACTCCTGGCACATCGTTTTCAAACCCCCGCGGTCCGTGATTGAGCTGGTGGATAACAGATGTCTCTGAAAACGTCAGCGCACTTTGGCAAATATGATGTCCTGAGTAAATCGGTTTGTTTTCACTCAGCTGAATAAACGTCAAACAGAAAACTGATTAAACAGAAGTGTGAGATGGTGGAGAATTTACTCCAGTGTCCTGTTAGATTTTAGAGAGCGAGGAGCAGACGGCTGATTTATTCAACTCCACCGAGACAGACGCAGATCTGAAGGCTAGACCGTCCCATTTCACAGCCTCGCACCTCCGGCCTTCTCGGTCTTCGAAGGACCCGGCCCACGTAGACAGCGAAGGCCGGGTTCTCCGAAGGATGCAGCCTAGGTTTTGGGACACAGTTTATGGTGCATGTGGTGTGATATGCCCATGCAGAAAGGACGACACTGCGACACTGGACTTGCTCTTACTCTGGGTTCCCTCTTTATTCTGGCAACTAGTACAAAGATAACAGCACACAGTCTTCATCAACACTGTGTTACACAACTGCAACATTCAGGTCTGTTAACAGGGATTAGAAGAGTTACAATCTCATAGAGAGACAGAGCTAGGTGCATGGCAGAAAGCACCCGACTAGCTAACGAGTGGTATTTGTTGATTACCTCCAGGTTCTGCAGGTATCCTTCCTGCGGGTCACACAGCAGCGAGGAGATCCGGTGGTTCTGCCTCATGCAGCGGGTGCTGCTGTCCTTCCACAGGGGGAAGATTTGCCGGATCACCGTCATGCGCCCCAGTGCACTGTGGGTAAGCTCCAGGATCTCCGTGTCGCTGATTTCCTGTGGCGATGAAACGACGGGACAAAGTGAAGGAGACGTTATTGACCTCGCTCAGTCTGTTTGTCTGCATATTAACTGCTGGAGGCTGAGTGTTTATTGTCTCCCGAGAAGCTGGATGAGGGTTGGTGAGAGGCAGATGCTGATTGTGGCAGATTTCTGAGTGTTGTGTGACGAGTGTGTGTATGTGAACCCAGCGCCTGATGAACAAAATAATGTTTATTTCATCTGCCGTGATGTGAAGTTTTACAAAGAAAACCGAACGTCAGTGTCAAGCTAAACGGGAAGGACGGTGCACACGAGCCGTTAAAAAGCTTCTTTTATGCCTAATTGCTTTGACGAGAAGAAAGCCAATTATTTTCTGTGAGGTGTAATTACAGATAGCCTTGGTCGAACTCTAAAAG
Source organism: Benitochromis conjunctus (assembly GCA_015052645.1). NCBI lineage: Eukaryota > Metazoa > Chordata > Actinopteri > Cichliformes > Cichlidae > Benitochromis > Benitochromis conjunctus. The sequence continues at coordinate 1,442 of VOQK01033614.1, forward strand.
CATAATTAAAAAAAATCTGTGAAGAATATTAGGTTTATTATGTTTTTTAACACCAAACATAATTACAGTCTACATCTTAAGTCAAAGCGAACCCACTGAGGAGTTGCTGCAGTTTATTTTCTATTAGAAAAATCCAATTTCTTGTATTTCTGCATGTAAGTCGCCTTTATCCAATTAAAAGTGAGCCTGTAAACAAAAGTCACGCAGACTTGTAGCTCATTTATTGCACGGGTTTGAAAACATGTCATTCTGTCAGGCCAAAGGGTTTAAAGTCAAAACAAGCTGGATTCCAGGTGCTGTAATTGCAGCGATGGCATTAAGTTCAGTTTGCCGGCTGAAACATAGCTGCTCGCCCTTCTGCTGAACACACAAAGACATACGAGAGCCTCTGTGCTGTTTCTGTGCACTGCATATCAAAGGTGGACACAGCCTCGGGCATGAAAGGGAACCTTAAGCTGCTTAGACCTGCTTTCTTTCTAGTGGCCACCAGGGGGCGATCACTCTGGCTCCAAAAAACGTGACCGGTGTGACCTGTGACCAAAATGAAAACCGTGCTGGCATTTACAGTAAACAGGACATGAAAAAAGTCAGTTTTATTACTGAGCTCCAGACACTGCTTATAAAAATCATCATTCCACTGATGTTATTTATTAACGTGCATCCTGTCAAACTGTGACTGAAAAGGACTCAGACTAGCTGAGCCAGGCGTTACAGCCCAGTCTGGGATAATGTCCCTGAGTAGGTGTGAAGCTTCAGACCATCAAGTCTTTGCGTTCACTTTGTTCACTTTCAGCTCTTTTCTGTACATTTCTGTACGTCTGCAAAAAGCACTCTCAGTGAAGTCACGGCGAGCAGGAAGACGCCGGACGCGACAATATCGAAACTTCTCCTTCTGTCTGTTTGGCAGACCGAGTGCTAAATGTGATGAATAAAGTCAGATATTTGGGTCACATCATCAGGAATTATCTGCCTGACAACGGCGAAGTGCAGCCCCGGCAAACCAACAGCGTGCCGTGCTCCACTTTGTGCAGCTCGTTTGGAGGTGACACATGAAAAACGCTGCCTGAACTCACAAAGTTGAAAAGTATAGACAAAATGTTTGCGACTCGTAAAGGTCTCATGTCCTGTGCAGATACATTATGTTGATTAACGCATGAAAACTGGTTTTATGGTCAGCTCGTTGGCAGATACTGAAGCAGAGACTGGAAGCTGTACAGTCGCTGGTATCTGCAGCAGAGTACGAGCCCGGCTATGGCGGAACAAAAATCTTTATTTTGGGGCAAAGCAAGCTTTGTTCAGATTTGACTGGCCGCTGAGTGACTGCAGGGACTCAAAGCGAGACACAGAAATCCAGTTCAGACCCTTTGGTGGCACTCGGCACCACAGAACGGAGGAGCCGAATGGATGCAATATTACAGGGGATGGTAATGACCTGCATTCAGGCACAAGCAGATTTAATGTGGGGGGGGGCTGATTCTCACAGTGAGTGGGAGGGGAGCTGGTGATCACGGAAAGAATAAGATAAGAGGTTTGGAGGGCAGTTATTTGGTGAAAAACACAGTGTGATGGAGCTTTCAGGAACAGGTAATGGTGCTGTGAAGAAAGATGGGCTGCTGACCGAGAGCACGCGGCGCACAGCTTACTGCAGCTTATTCAGAAGCAATGAGGCTGTCGGTTAACACTTCAGATGATAGAAAACACGGCATGGCGAGCTGTTTATCATAGCCCGCTGTTTGACCGGTATTATACAACTGCTGTTAGGCGTTATTAAGCAACACAAGTTTCTACCATGAGTGCAGCTCATTACACAGCAGAAAACAAAATTGTCACACTGATGAAAAATGGGAGGGCTCTGCAGCGTGGGGATGAGCTGTGTGTGAGCAGTGCAGACATCAGCAGGTTCTCATACATCCTTACACGATTACTGTGGGATATTAGCATGCTAACACGTCAGCGCCGTTCAGGTTTATTCAGTGCCGGCTCATGAGTTGCCTCAAGGTGCTTCATAATGCAAGGTTCAACATCAGAGTCGTGCAGGATGTATTACAGCTTTGACCTGATGATGGCGCTGCATGACATGTCAGAGAATCAACAATATTATTATGATTCATCCTCAGGGAACCATGAAGCTCAGTGTTAGATTTCACAGAAATCAACTCAGCTGATCACCAGCAGGGTCCATCCACTGGGGAGCACGCATGACTTCATGAACACGGACGCCAAAGCAGTCGGCGTGTCAGAGCACTTGGGTCTTAGACCACATGGTCCAAGACTACCTGCGCTTATGTGGAAGTGAAAATAAATAAGTAGTGCAGTGAGTGTATTGTATCATAACGTAGAAAGTAAAAACAAGCACCTGAGACAAACTAACAAAGACAAGTAGCTAATACGAGCAAAAACACAACAGCGACGTGACAAAGAGTTGTTATTAGCTGGTGCTAAGTGTTGCTAAGGTCGCTGTGGTAAACAGATATAAATCTTCTATAAACCGGCCGATAGGCAGAATTTAGAGTGTTAACACAGTGAAGTGTCAGATTGGACTAATTAAACGAATTAAAGAAGAAAATTAAATGTAATTTTAAAAAATGACGATGATGAAATCTCTGTGCTCACTTTGACAGCTTGATTATAGAGGGATGAGCGTGGTTTAATAACAGAGACTCAGAAATCACGGCACGCTTCAGCACGAGAACATGGAACCAGTGTCTTACCCTCAATTTATTTGGGTAAATGCAGAGTGAATTTTAATTAAAATCACACTAAAATAATACATTATGGAGTGTTTTTTGCAGTTTGTAAAATAGAACTTGGGGACTAATCGGGTGCAACTTTATTAAATGTCTTTATTGTAATAAATGAGCTGAAATTAACTCACAGTTTGGAGTTCATTTGTTACGAGCATGATTAGTCTTCAGCTTGCTTTTTACCTACTAATCCACTGCTGGACGACTTTCCCCGCTCTCATTACCTGCACTCCATTAGCCTTGGCTTTCGTTCTGTGTGGTGATGGACGGAGATAAGAGGAGCGAGAAAAGGGAAAGCGGGAGAAAGGAACGGGTCCTGATGGATTTAGCCGTCCATGCAGATGCATTGTTTAACAGCCACACCTGCAGCAGCTGTAATGTAACCTGGGGTTGCTTCATGATCACAAAGAGTCTGATTTGCATTTCAAAGAGAAGAAGGGGTGTCATTTACAGTTAGAGTCCATTTTCATCTCATCTGCACCAACTGTTTTCCATTGTGTACTGCAGGTAATTAGGTTTGTTCAACATGAACTCTTTTTTTTTTTTAACACAAATGACTGTTCAGACCTACAAAGACTAGAAAAACACAAGTGAGGAGTTGGTGAGAGGTCCTTTTATTTCCTTTACTCTATGGTGTCAATGAGGGGTGAAAGTTCTCTGGAAGTACACATGGGAAAGGTCTCTAAAAGGTCCTCTGTCCTGGTGAAGTGAACAGTTAGAGTTGGTACGCTGTTGTCTCATCAACATTAACCGATCCTAAATTTACACAAAGCTGGGTGGGAAATAAAAACTAGAGAGAGCAAAATATTGATCTTCTACAGCTCCTTCTGAGGTATGGCAAGAGCACTAAGCAGCACAACAGTACAGGAGTGTGCGGTGGTCAGTACCTGTGCAAGAAAGGAGCTGTGGTGAACCAGCCATCGAGCATCTGTGGGATGTGCTGGACACACAAGTCTAATCTGTGGAAAACCCATCGCACAACGCGCAGGACTTAAAGAATCTGTTGCCAACATGTTGGTGCAGATACCACAGCACACCCTCAGGGTCTAATGAGTCCATGCCTTGATGGTCAGGGCTGCTTTGGCATCAACACGATGTTAGGCACATGACTATAATGTTATACCTGATCTGTGTATATAGCTTGTAATTTAAAATAATATATAAAATTCACCAAAAGGCTGATTTTTTTTTGCCATATTTCAGCTTCCTCTTGGTAAAGTTTGAGGAAGTGATGGGTGGTCAGGACTGGACGTCCATATAGAGTAGATTAACTGGCTGTTTCAATTCAACAAGAGAATCATAGTGAAAGACCACCAATGCCTCCCTTTGGATGCTTCATGACATCCTCAAACCTGTGAGATAGTCCTAACTTTTTCTCATCTTGTATGGGAACTTTATCTTCCAGCATCAGCTGACCAAAATGAGTAGAAAGGATTGGTTGGCTCAGCTCGAAGCAGTTTTTTCTCCAACACAACAAATCCAGTACATTATAAACCAATCTGGAAGGTTGATAAAGGTTGATACCTGCTCAGCAGATCTCCACCTGATTTGTCATTGCCGCGGCTTCCCTGCTGTTTCCACCCGTCTACCACCCCATCATCCATCTGTGTTTTCCAGGGAGATCTTTACTCACTGCTCTCAACTGTATCTGTAAAATGCTAGCCAGGAGTGATGAGCTGTATTCGGCTACTGTTTTCTGTCAGCAGATGATTAGTTTAGATCTTTTTTCTTCAGCTAATGACCGAGAAAGCACGGGACTCTTCCTCCTTTCAGCTTCTTCTAACTGACAGATGATTTTTATTCTGAAGAGCTCGAGCAGCTTTAGACAGCTGATCGCAGACGCTTTGTGTTGAGTTATTGATGTTGGTCAGATCAAACTCGACCGTCTGACCGCTAGGCTTCACTGCCGTGCCTCTCTCTGCCAGCCCTCCCTCACTGCCCGGTCTTTTCCCCTCTGGTTAATTATTGTCCTCATCGCTCTTCACCTCTTTCTCTCATTACCGTTACACTGCCTCCCTCTACAGCTCTGTTTGTTCTCCATCCTCTCCTCCCTTCTGCTCTCTCAAAGTCTCTGTCCCTCTCCAGGTCTTTTTAATTGGCATCAGTGGTGTTGTCTGGCTGTTTGTGTTGCCAGCAGACAGAGGGTGAAAAGGCCATTCTCCTTCTGTTGACAGCATGCCTCGCTTTGTACTTTAGTGCCACCCAGCACTACGCTGACTGTGTGGTTATTTGAGCAGGGCTTTCTGGCAAAGATTACAATACCTGGGGAAAAAAGTGAAATTTATAGCTGAACCCTGCAGACGCAGAGGCCTTTACGTGCTGGAAACAACCCAAAGTGCTATAAAACAAACTTTTCATGGCGCTGTTAGAGATTCATTCGTTTTTTTCTAGCACCAGCAGATTTTCTTCCTTTGTTCATTTTGCATGAACAAAATGCACAAACAGACTTTTGATAATTCACTGATCCAATCAGTGAAAGATTGCTATTGGTTGTGTTTACTGAACCTTTTATTGTAGTGCTGGTCTCACAGTCCTCCACCTATGCATGGAAAAGCTAGATCTGGGCAGGGTGACGTCACCCACAGGTTTGTAGACTGTGGTAGCTGTTTTGAATCCTTGAATTTGGTATTTTGGACCTCAGGATCTGGGTTTGTTGAAGCCAGTAGACACTGCAGTTTTGAGGGGGCGGAGTGCGAAGTTATCAGCTCATTAGTGCTAAAATATAAATAAGATAGTAGGCACAGACTTTTTGGATGGTCTCCTAGCACCATTAAAGATTCAGTGATTCATTTATGTGTCACATTAATGCTTTAAAAACACTTCAGAAGGGACCAACAACGCCTCCTTCATGAATCACCACCTTATGGTGGGGAGTGGTTTGTATGTCCCAATGACTGCAGGGGCTAGCTTTTTGGAGGCCTTTGTCCCTGGTAGGGTCTCCCAAGGTAAACTGAGTCAAGGGCCCCCTATGAAAGAAAATCAATCTGAAATTTTTATTCACCTGTTGTTGGTTTGTGTGTTTGCGGGTCTACGTTACACATTGAAGGTGTACCTGAACACTATGGAGGGAGGTGTTGACAGGAGACGGGAGGAAGGGAAGAGGAAGGAAATGGAAATTAGCTCGTCAGCAGTGTCTGCCTGTCGGCAGGACATCTGACATCTCACTGCGCCGCCACAGAGGACTTGAAACTACCTCTGTTACCTGCCTGAGCTCGGCGACACACAGATGATGCTAAAACTTTAGAGGAAAGTGGGGAACAAGGACAGAAGGGTATTTAGGTAGCAGGTTGGACGCTGGAAAGCTGGTTTCACAAGATGTTTGTGTGGAGGAATGAGGGGGAGGAGGGACCGGATGTCATTGTGGATGAAACGGAAGCTGTCTATTTACTGGTCAATCGACGGTCCCACCCCCTCCTAAGGTCATGAGGTCAGATAGAAACGGATGGAAATAAATATCCTCCAACTGGACTCTCTCTTAGAGACAGGGTCAGTCATTCATTACGAAAACCCACAAAACTGGCTGCAGGAGGTCGTAAGGCTTTGTCAAAGCAGTCCGGTGTGAGTGGAAGAGCCAGTGATACTCAGAGACAGGGTCAGTCATTCATTACGAGCCCAGATCTATCCCCGGGGTAGATCCAGATCTATCCCCGGGGTAGATCTGGAAACCCACAAAACTCTTATACCAAATAAGGGAAGCCTCGAAGCCCCACCTGTCAGTGTTCCCTTTTGTTTTTTTAATAATATTATGTAGTTTAGATGATGAGTAGATGATAAGTGTTCGCAGTTTTACGTTGAGGAAGATTATTCTGAAATTATTCCACAATTTGTAGACGTTTTTTGCAGGTTCATGAACCTCTGCCTAGTTTTATTTCTGAAATGGTGCCTCTCTAAGATGCTCTTTAAAAATCCCTTTAATGTTAATGTTTAATCTTTAAATCCCATCATGTTACTGACCTGCTGCCAATTAACCTGATTGTTCCTCCAGCTGTTTCTTTTAAGGACCAGTTACCTTTCCAGTCTATTGTTGCCTACCATAATCTCTCCACCAACGACAATAACATGAAAACACAATTAAAAAATGTTAATTAAATTTGGACAATTAGGAAATCCAGAAATCATACATGCAGTAAACTGAGACGATAATCGTGAATTTAGTATGTTTGTGTTTTCTTGTAGGACTCCTCCCAAATACATTGCCCTACTTCTCTTTGTGGGCAGTTTAAAGGGCCAGTTCACCCACATTATTAAAACTGAAATATTTCTATGTAAACATTATAATTTGCTGTTAATTTCATTAAAAGCACATTGGAAGGAGAAAAGAATGTGGCAAAGTGGAGAAAATGAGCAATAAAAAATTGTGAATGACTGAAATAATTTAATGGGTACAGGATGTTATCCTACATACACGATGTGAAAGGACGAGCGGCACAGGCGTGTTTATCAAAGGAAATATGTGTGATCACAAACTGTAAGGTGCCAAAAAGCCCAAAAAGACACTGGAGGATCTGAACATTGTTTCACTCTTCTGGTTAATTAAAAACGCAGTAATTAGTTGAATGATGACTTTGAAATAAAGGAGATCATTTTAAGTGAATAAGGAGGCTGTTACCAAGCTGCAAGCTGAAAAACGGGGGAAAAAAGGGAAATCTGGCATTGCAAAGCAAAGCTCTGAGGTTTTTGTATTCAGCCTTCAGCAGATGACACCAACAGCCGTCTCCGAATTATGCTGTTAACACGTGTCAGCTCAGTTAATTGGCTGGGTCGCTGCCTGAATATTGATACTGGGAGCAGAGTGAGCAATTAAAAAGGAAAGATAATTTAAAACTATAAAAAATAAACCTGTAATCAGTTGGCAAGAGCGGAGAAGTCAGTAGCAGTCGCAGCTCTGGAGGTGTTTGTGACTGAACACGATCCCGGCTGCGTGGAGGTGCTGTCATTTTCTCTTTTCAGCCCCACTCGTTTCAGTTTTACTTCCAGCATGGAAAGTTGCCCACGCTCGCCGATCCCCGACAGAGGAGAGAAAAAAATCAGCCGCTGGAGAGAGGCGGCGCCAAACCCACTCAGCTTGTGTTTTTATCCCACATGTAAATGGTTTCCATCAGAACGAGCACACAGGACGGGGCTCTCTAACTTATCTGCCTTTTTATTCTCTGCACAGCCTGTACCCGCTGTTCTGGTCCAAAATCAGCCGTAATGAAAGCCACATCATCAAAACGCAAACCCAACATGGTGAGAAAACCTTTCCAGAGGAAACGAAGTTCGCTAGTTTGGTGTTTTTGGCACGCAGTGATCCAAATGATGCTTTAAAGAAGCTCATTGTGTTGTTTTCAGTGGAACATTTAAATCGGGCTGGGATTTTCTCCAAACCGATGCAGACGTGTCGGGATAAACGGTTAAACAACGAGCTAAAGAGGTTAGTGCAGACGCTGCTATCGCCCCAGTTAGACCTGAAGTGGAGAGGAACGGCACAAAGCATAAAAGATGGCTGCAGGAGGTCGTAAGGCTTTGTCAAAGCAGTCCGGTGTGAGTGGAAGAGCCAGTGATACTCAGCGATACTGAGGTGAGGCGTGGCTGCTTTAAGTGGATCAAACGCCGTTGAACTCAAACTGAATAAACTCTCATAACATGTGGAATCAAACTGGTTATCGCCCCCAAATATAATCGATAAAAAAAGATAAAAATAACAAATATTGAGGGATACTTGAAATAGCTGAAAAAGGTAATTGATTAACAGCTGGCATCTCATTTCTATTCTTAGACTATTCAGTAGAGTAGCTTTGCATGACTCACATTCCCTGCTTCAGTCTCTTGAGCCATCCGGTGTCTGAAACAAGTCGTCTTACTTTAAGGCCGTTGTACCTTTAAGCCATCTTACTCCTGATTGGCTGCCGCTTGTAAACAGAATAGTTGAACAATAGTTGAATGTAACGATTGGACCTCATCTATCAAAAACACGAGTTCACGTTTCCTCAGGGCCCCACTGATGGAGTCAGGAAAGATGGACTTGTTCACATCAGAGGTTCACTGATGGAGAAAGTTTGTGTCACATGCCCCGAGTGTCTCGGTGTGACTTACCTCATTGACGAACACCCAGTGACTGTCTTTGGAGGCCAGATTTGTTTCCACTGCCTGCAGACACAGAGACAGAGAGACGAGGGGTTAATAACGGGGACCGCCCGAAGACGATTTAATCACGCGCTGCTTCTCAGAGGCTGACGCAGCATTTTATCACACTTCAGGCTCAGCAGCCGGATCTTCCAGTGTGGCCTCGGAGGAGCAGCTGCTGTACCAACACCACAGCTGCCTCGTCTGCCTTTGTTCGTTTGAAAAGTTCAAATCGGCCTCCTCTTCCTCCTCCGCCGTTTCTGTGACAGCTCGTCCTGCCAAAATGTCGAGCAACAGAAGCGTTTTGAGAGAGCGAGTGGTTTGCACTTATCAAAGCCCCGAGCTCGCCCGGTCCTCTGCCGCCATGTGATAATCCTAATAACACGCAGAGTCCTACAGATGATGGCCAAGCACGCAGATGATAGCACAAAGTGGAGCTGAGCTCAGGACGGGATGAGTTCTGCAGGTCAGCCTGGACCAGCCGGAGCATTTACACGTTTTCTTATCCACACAGGAAGTCGCTAATAACGCTAATGCCCCGAAAATATAACAGAACTGTGGACTTATGTCAAGTAATGGTGCGCTATCATGAAGAAGACGTAAAAATCAGTGTAAAACACCCATAATGCTCACTGCTTCACAGGTTTAAAAATAAACCTGTATTCTCCCCGAGTGACCCTTCATTGTGACATTTACACTTCGCTGATGATTACATAGCAAACCCTGTATTGTCTCAGAGGTTAAAGTGTGACAGAGGCACGCCCACACGGCGCCGCACGCCAGCATATGGTCCGACTGCAGAGCCATGTGGGTGTTGTTCTGCCTTCTGGCTCCATGTTTAGAAGCAGCATAGTTAAAGCAACAATCGCACAGTCGTTATCTAATGATCTAAATTATATGAAGTAAAAAATAATATTTCATAGTGATAATGGGATAAAAGAACGAGGGGAAACATCTGGTCTGAAGTACGACTGAACACACACACACACGCGCAGTACGTCTTGACCCATCGGAAAAAACACGATCGTGCTACTGAATGAAAACTGAAATGAGAACATTCCTGGTTTATTATTTGTATTTATTCTTCGTAACAATAGAGCCAAAATAGAGGAGAGCCTGCTGCTGTGTCCTGATAAAGGTTTGAGTGTACAACTGCATAATCTGCTTAGGTCCTCAGACTCATGCTGGTCCTGAACAGAAGCGAGCTGGACTTTAAGTTTCACTTCTCATCCAATCAGTATTCAACCTGTGGTGGGGGTCCACTGAATGCCTACCACATCTGAGGAGGCATCACGTCAGAGAGCCCACTGACCCGGATTGTAGTGACGGGGAGTCCGGCTCTTTTTAGAGAACCGGCTCTTCAGGTTGTTTTGTTGCTTTAATTAACTAATTATCAACAACAATATAAAAGCACAAAATGAATTACTAATGTAAAAACAAACAAGCATGTTTTTATTTATGTGTGTTTATTATATAAATATGCTTTTATTTATTCCCTCCACATAAAATGTAAAAGTTAAAATACAACCAAAAACAAAATCAGCTTTTAACCATTTAAATTTTCAGCTTTTTCCTTTTACACAAATTTAAAGTGTAACAACACAAAACACTGCAAACCACAACACAATAAAATATAGATTAAGATATGCAAAACAAAGAAAAAAAAAAAAACCTGCACCTTCATTAATATCTCAGCTGAGTGTGTTTTATCCTCTCATTGCACTGATAGGTGGGCAGCTCTCAGGTGCCTGTGCAGGCTGTTTGTGGGGCCGGCTCTATATGAGATCCTCTTCTTGCAGACTCGACACTCTGCCTTTGTACTCTCAATAAAACTGAAATGGTTCCAGATTTTGCTTCTTTTCTTGGTGTCGCTCATTTTCTTTACGATACCATTCCAATGTGTCGATGTCGTCTCTTGTTGTTGCCCCTGGCGCTCTCTCCCTCCTACTGTTCCTGTGCTACTGCGAGTTTAACTACCCAGGGTGAGAGGAAAAAGAAAACACACCCATCGTTCCCATCACTTCCACAGTAGGATCAAGCTGTGTGTCTAAAGTAAAACTGTCACAATCTGGCTGAAGCAGACTGTGTGGCGCGAGGAGGACCCAAATGCAGACACAAAAGAGCGTGGACAAAACTTGATAACACAAA
>VOQK01033615.1:0-15733 GCA_015052645.1 Benitochromis conjunctus
GAATAGGACCCAAACGCAAACTCACCGAAACGAAACTTAAACTCAAAACGCAGCTTTATTCGCTGAACGGGAAAAAAGACAACACAAAACAATGCAAAACTACGCTGGGAAATACTAATACTAATTTACTCAGGGAAACGCACACAACTATGAGGGAGACGCGGACATAAATACACAGAAGGATAACGAGGGACGTGGGAGCACACGGGGAACACAGCTGACACAATCACAACAAGACAGGGCAGGAGCAAACGCAACAGGACGTACACTGACGGGAGACTATCAAAGTAAAACAGGAAGTACACAGAGAAGCAGACTGGAGGAGGAGAGGGAACATGGAGGAGCATGAGGAAGAGCACAGACATGACAGGATGGGGAAACATGATGGAATAAAACACAAGGAGGTGAGAAGAACTCACAATTAAATAAACAGACACACAGAGGGAGACAGAACAATAGGAACCATAGAATAAATCCTTAACATAATACAAAAACACAAGAAAACTGAGAATGCTAGGTCAAAATGACCCAGGACAATGACAGTTTGCAGTTTTTATAATAATTTTTTTTTATTCTGTCGGGAAGTTTCTGAAATAATCTTTTCATATGACACCCTGGAAGAAAGCCAGAGACACACTGCATTTAGTGTGCATGTCTGGTATAATTGCATTAACACTGCAGTAGTTGAACATGGTTGCTTTAATCAGTTATACCAATTTTAGTGTGTCGATCAGTCAGTGTTTGGAGCATGAGCTCCACACAAGCTCAATTCCATGGTCACATGTTTCATGTGGACTTGATTTCTGTGATGTGTGCACCTTAAAGAATCCCTCATGATGAATATGGACGAATAGAAACTGGGATTAAATACTGCAAATGGCTTGTCAGCCTTCCCCCCGCTCTGGTGTCAGTGCTTCACATCTTTCACGTTGTTCAATATTTGATGAGTGGATGATTTGACGGATGCTGATGAACCACATGGTCTGATTCCTCCTGCCCTCTTTCCTTCAACATTCCTCCTCTCCCTCCCCTTTATCATTCTCCTCCTCATTCCAGACTGTGGGCCAATGAGGCCATCTGACCTGTCACTCCAAGGCAACCATCATTTAACAAATGCTAAGTCAGCTGAGCTACAAGATGACCGCTCAGCTGTAAACCAGAGCCTCAGGCTCATGTCTCTACTGCTGCTCGGATTTTATGTGTCTTCACAAATATATAGGACTGTGCAAAAGTCTTTGTGTCTTTATATTTTGCTAGCAAAAGTGGAAATAGGTGCAGCGAATATCCATTCATGTTTGTATAAACCATTACAGGGTTTTCAGAGTTTTCAAGCTTTAGTATATATTTGGTATAACGACCTTTTCTTATTCTTCAATACAGCCTTCAGAATAGTTCTCCGGGCTTCTTGAAGGACATTCAAAGCTCTTCTTTGGCTGTTGGGTGACTTTTCTTCTTTTCTCTGTTAAGATGATCCCACACTGCTTCAGTAATGTTGAGGCTCTGGGGAGGATAACCAATGAATGATAGTGTTCCATTGTGTGTCTGCAGGTATGCTTTTACTGCATTGGCAGTGTGTTTGGGATCATTGTCAAGCTTACAAAGGAAGCCCTTGCCAGTCAGACACTTTCCAGGTGGAACTGCATGGTGAATCCACATCTATACTTTTCTACATTTGTAATTCTGTCAGTTTGAGAATATCTGCAACACCACTGGCTGAAATGCATCCCTAAACCATGATAGTCTCCACTCTGTTTTACAGATGGCTGAAGGCACACGGTGTTGGACGTCTCACTTGACCTTCTTTGTACATACTGGATTCATCACTCCAGACCTGCTGCCACAGATTTCCAGTCCAGGTCTTGTGTAATTTAGAATACCTCATGCTTTTCTCCATTTCCTTGCCTCAAGAATGACTTCTTCACAGCCACCTTTCCACTGAGAGCATGTCTGATGAGGCTTCAGTGAACAGTAGATGGATCAGCTGAAGGTCCAGATGCACTGCTTAGGCCTGTGTCAGAGCTTTGCTTGCTTTTTTTCTCATTTTTTTCTAGGACATTCAGAAACTGTTTATCTGGCATTTTTACATTTTCTTCTTCTGTCCTCCATTTTTCCAGTTTCCACCTTTTTTAAGGAGACATTGCAGATCATGCTAAGATATGCCACATTTTCACTAACAGCTTTTTGAGAATCACCTTGATGTTGCAAAAATACTATCTTTATGGCTGATAAACTGTGTTACCATTGCTGCTAACAGCTTATCACAAAACACATTAATTCCCCCGTTTTTTTCTTTGCTGAATATGCAAAAAATGTCTACAGGTGCAATTTAAGTGACCTGTAGACACAACTCAAATGATTCATAGGTCAGTGTTAAGAAGCTTACACAAAACATTTACTGAGTGGAGTCAACTTTAAGCTCAGAATTCAATTGAATTCAATTCAATCTAAGTTTAGTCTGGTTTATACACCATCACCAGCTGACTCAGTAGACTCAAACTATGTCCCAATTCAGGGTCTGCATCCTTCGGAGGACCCGGCCCTCGCGGTCTACGTGGGCCGGGTCCTCTGAAGGCCGAGAAGGCCGGAAGTGCGAGGCTTGTGAAATGGGACGGTCTAGTCTTCAAATGTGTGTCACCAGCTGTTCCCGCTTCTCCCCGCCCTTACCGCTTCCACCTCCTCGGTTTTACCGTCTCCGTTGCTGCCGCCAGTGGTGGAAACTGGAATTGGCTGGGCCGCGCTATGAATTCTGGGATATGGTGGGCCACGAAGGATACACCCGACCCATCCTTCAAATTCGGGAAATGAAGGACGCATTTGGAGCAGCCTTCGAATTGGGACAGCCTTCGTTGCGTCGCTGTGATGTAATCGGCCTACACATGCGGCCCACGAAGGATGCAGCCCCTGAATTGGGACATAGGATCTATATAAAAAGATGGACATTGTGCAAATGTCCTACCTTCTTTCAGATAGCCAGTAGGCGACGACTTCCCTTCCTGTCAGTCCTGTAGACCTCTGTTGGGAATTTGTTCAGGTCTCTTTTAATTTATGACCAACGATAAACATTTTCCTGATGAGTTTATGGTATCAGTTGTTAGTTAAGTCTTATTTATTTATTTATTATTATTACTGTTATTATTATTATATTATTATTATTATTATTACTACTACTACTATTATTACTTTTTATTTTTTATTGTAGTGGGAGGTTTACGGTATAAATTATTGTCTTTATTAATGCCCAAATGGAAATAAATCAGGATATGCTTTAGACCGACCTTATAACCATATGATGTTAAAGTGTATTTTAATATTTACTTAATATTTCTATTGTCTTATGCTCTGAAAATGAATCTAAGAATTGAGAAAATCGTGAAATATTGTACTTTTAAAGTCATCCATGCAATTATCATCATCATCCAAAGAAACCAAATGTGACAGCTCTGTGACCTACATTCAGAGAAAACCATATAAAATTGTTCTGTGATTGTGAAAAGAGGAAAAGAAATGATACGGTTTCCTTTTCTTCTGACAAAATTGGTATGTTTGGCCCACTGTCTGATTACAGGTTGTGGAGGTAATTTTGCTGCAGTCCATACAGTAAATGTCAGAGACGGTCTCAGTATTGAGTGGGCGAGGTAATGAGTCTGTGGCCTTCGAATTGATCAGCTTCCTAACAAGTTCGATGGTCAAACAGTCCAGCAGAACCGACCTCTCGTTCTTGCCCTTTGACAAAACCTTAATGAACCATTTTCGGTCTCTGACTTGTATCCTTATTGCTATGCTCCGCTCACAAAACCGGATACATAACAAACCCACGCAAGTGATTGTTATCTGCCTGTATAATATCCACTTATCAAAAGCCAAAGACTTATGAGATCCATGGAGATCATTTTGATGATTAGTATAAGGTTTAGGTTTCATTTTTGTTTGCAGTACAAAAATAAATTTTGTGATAGAGCAACATGTTCTCATTCCAGGGCATCAAATCACCAAAATCTCTTTGACCCATACTGAGGGGTCACAGAGGTGTCCTTTGGCATCAGTGCCTTAATGAGCTGGCAGTAGCAAGATTTGATGCTAAAAAAGAAATGGATGTCTTCTGCTCCTTTCTGCCCTCCTTTCTGTCTGAAGAATTGAAAAGATTATAACTTTAATAGTTATCATTTGAATCTTTACTGTTCGCAAGTGGTGGAGAATTTTTTTGTTTTTTGGAACCATTTTTTTCACAAATGTAGCAATAAAAAAACAACAACAAAGAAAACAACAACAAAAAACACCTCCCTACATATAAAACTGTATTACTGGCAAACTGTTCATGAAGTATCAAAGTAAAATGTAAAGTAAAGTATGTAAAGTAAAAATAATATTCCCCATCAGTTTTATATGGCTCAGTAAATGCTGCTGCTGATGTTTAAACTTTATATTCTGTTTAATCTCTGATAATGCTTCCTAGTCTATAAAATCACATTTTTAGTGCGACTGTCATGTGAGGACCAAATATCATTAAAAACAGGCTTATCGTGATTGAAAACATGACACACAAATGAAACAATATAAACAAAAGAGTTATATTATTAGAAAAAAGCACATCCAAAGACTGTGTCATGCTCAGACTGCCCCTAAAAGATGGATGTAGCCACGTGACACCATATATCAATTTATGGACTAAAATTTTGAAGACTTGAGATCAGTGAGTAGCGACTTTATCACTCAGCAGCCACACCCTGAAGCATGCAAACCTGAAGTTTTACCATTTATTTTACTCGAAATTTGACATTTAAGACCATAAACCTTCCAGGAAAGTTTACCAAGTTCATGAATTGAGGGAAAATTTTGAAGCCTGACTTCTTCATAGTCATCAGTGACTTAGTAAAGTCAAAGAAAGAAACATTAGTAAGAAAATTCAAGTAACCTCAATAACTGAATGCAAACTGATCTTTGTTGATCCTCTCAAAATTAGGCTAAAAAAACAGAAGTCGAGGGTGAAAATCTTTTCAGATAGAAAACAACACTCCAAAGATTTCTCTGACAACAAATCTGCCACATGAGTCATGCATGCACAAAATTACAGGAGAAATAGTTGATGAAGTAACATTGCTCTTTTGGTTTCTGCTTTTGTGCTGCTGTAAACTTTTAGTAAATATCACAACCAGAATTTCAAGTCTTAAGGCAAGAGTTTATGCTTTGAGCACACATCATCATTTATCTGCAGGTTTGTATGGCTGAATAGGCCTTTTTTGTGTGTGAGAACACTTTCAAGTGAGTGGTGTTACTGAGCTTGTTAAAAATCTCCCAGGGGTTTGGAGGATAAACACATTTACAAGGATCTCCAAAAGTAAGTACTGTAAGTAGTAAAAGACTTAATCGGACTGTTTGAGTTTCTCCTGTGGACCTGTTTAAACATCAGGGGGTACATTAAAGGGTCAGACAGTGAAATGGAAAAGGTTTTTCAGAGTCTCACAGGTAGTGCTCTTCTAACTTTGTTTCCTATCTGGACCGGTTCTAGACAGGCATACATGAGGGGGCAGACAGAAATGTAATGTAATGTAATGTGCTCTGGATAACTGTTTTCGTCATGTAATTGGATTGCACTTTGTCAGGTTTCTATCCTAAGACCGGACCAACTTGGGTGTTTCACCTGAACGCTAAGCTTCTGCTGATCTAGCTTTTAGGGACACTGACCCACGCAAACCCACTGACCATGTTATGGTGGCAATCCCTCAGAGGGAAAACAAAACCAAACAATACTTCTCACTATTGCCAATATTGACTAAACTAAAACGTGTAGGACATGTTATAAAAAAACAAGACAATTCAGAAAAATAAAACTGAAAAATAGAAATAAAGAATAAAATAAAATATCCATCCAGATCTTTACAACCAACAACATAAAATGTGTCTTAATTGAATGGCCAAATTCTCAAATAAAATTGCAAAATAAATGAAGAATAAAATATGACCTCTCAATATAGCCAATATTTACAAAACTAAAAAGGGTTGGCAATAAAAAAACAAAAAAAAAAACCGATTCTCCATGTTGGTTCCTATAATTCCTAAATTAATTTGTAGAACACAACAGAGTTAACATTTTTACTTTTTTCTTCTTTTTTGTCTTGTTTTAAGCTTTTGTTTCGCAAGGAACTGAACAACTTCACTCTCCTTTCTCCTCAATCCACTACACAACAACTGCTTCCCGTTCCAAAAACAGATTCATCCATATCCAAGTTATTTGTTATGGACTTCTCATGGGCCAAGATCAGCATATTACTCTTTCTTTTATGTAACAAAAGTGAATAAACTTTACTAAAATCGCTGTGATTACATCAGTATATGAAATGACGAAACTGTTGAGTGCGGAGTTGAAAGCTGGGGCGGGGCTTTGTGTCGGGTCTGACAGACACGGGTCCTCCAGTCGGCAGACAGGCTCACAGTGGGATCGAGAAAGAAATGCTTCTCTTCCAGACTGAAACTGTGAGAACAACAATGGCCTAGTCCCCCATTGACTGTACAAATATAGATGTATTTTTTAGTTGTTAATTATCTCACGAGTCGCCATTACTCCCGTCAGTCACCACTCGGACAAGTTCTTTGTTTACAGATGATTTATTCCAAGTTCACCAGGATTGCACAGCGTTGTCATCGTGAGAACTAATTAAAATAAGGGCAATTACATTTAGAAACATCACCACGTTTTAAACATAAAAATATAATGCTACTTTAGCTTTTCTCACATATTCAGTGAAATTAAATAAGTTAAACCATCATGTGATATGGTTTTGCAATAACACTGTTATCAAAATAAGCCCATCAAATGAAAGTGTAGAAACATAAATACCTGTTTATTGCGGTTTCATGGAAACTCAGATTAACAGAGACACATTAGCACCTCATTGCCTGTCGTAGCGTTCTTCCCAGCTGTACTTCATCTCAAAAAGGTAGGTTAATAAATTGGATTTCACTTAAACATAATGCTTTGACATTAGAAACTTGAGTACAGCTTGAAGGCGGTGACCTTCAACTTTGTCAAATCTTGTCCGTATTTGGTTTGTGGGCAATCTATTGTTTCCTTTCTCAACTTATAAAAGTTTGATTTAAGGGGGCAGGACGTTTGTTTAAGGCGGCGTTGCCTCCTCTTGCCCCAGCGTAGAGCCGCCCCGTTTCCCATCCCGCAGCTGTCATTTCGCATTGCTACTTGTGATTTTGGTATTTTAGCATCACGATCAGGAAAAATTACATTTAAATTTTTTTTTTAATGGTAAGAAGTTAAAGGGATGAACACATGGGAAGACTAGGAGATGTGGGGACAACAAAAATGTTAGTGAAGTCCAGTGACTTGTAGCAATGTCAATAACTGCTAGCAAATCAAAGTGGGCAACGATATCAAGTTCAGTTCAGTGAATCACAACTTTGAAGAAAGTCACCCAAAACCAATAAAAGGGAAAACAATAGGCAACTTAAACCTAAACACCACCCCAAAGTTGGACTTCTCCAGTTTATGGACCAAATAACTTGCAGTTGTCAGCTACAAGCAAGATGATGCCTTCTGCATGTGGATAAGGCAGATATTACTCTTTGCTCTTTCATGTTGTACCCATACGAGACGTTTGGACCTGAATTATTCTCAACATTTTTACTGTCAATTCTCTTATGATCAACCACAAACTACAAGCAAGACTGAATTTTCATTCTTTTTCTTCAGATGTTTAACAATACTAGCACTATCCATTCTTGACCTATTAATAAAATTCAATACTTCCAAGTACCACCCCCAATACTATCCTCCAAACCTGGATTGGGCAATATAGAAACTGTTAGGACTGCTGTGGTAGGCCATGCCAATGAGCTTATAAAAAGATATCAAATTATATAATAATAATCATCAGAAATGAGTTCATCTTATTGATGTGACTCTCCGCAGCAGTCCTCTTATGTAGCCCCCTTGGGAAAATGAATTGCCCACCCTTGCTTTAAACATACTTCTAGGATTGTTCCTTCTGTTACTAGTAAAGCTTGTGTTTAGGGCTAATTTTGCCCTAAAGCCATTGACCTGACTTAATTCAGCAGAAACAACTTGGACGCAGCAAATAAGACATGTGGGAATTTATCTCACATTTCTTTAAAGCAATGGAGTGGTAGCAGTTTTCCAAGTTAGGAATAACAACCCCAAATGAACGCACAGTTAATTTAGTCATCTATTCCTCTCTTGGAAAGGAAGATAGGAGTTCCTCAAAAACGTCTTATTCACCAGCAAAGGTTCAACCATATATGTGAATGTTGACACATCCAGTAGATACAGAGATGTTGCCAATATGATTGTATTTGTGTGGACTCATGAATATCCAATACTTAATATGTTCTACACTGCTCACCAGTTAGCCTCTAAAGTTTGTTTACAGTTCCAGTCAAGTGGCGTTTAGTGGATTGATCTGAACATGAAAGCAATGGGCCCTGAGGTCAAAAAAGGCAACCTAAGCAAATGCTTGAGGGACCCCATGAAAATGGGAACTATATTGTTAAATCTTCAATAAGTCTCCCCTAAAGGCAGCTGCTATTCTAATTTTTACTGGGTGGGGGCTCAGAGTCCAGGATAATGACAAAATAAGGCTGAACAAAAGTAAAACTCTGAGTTGACAAATTAATATGATGAGGTGGATGAAGACACAACGCATACAGCTGAGGGGGATCACGGAGTGAAAAGATAATTTTGCAGTTATTTGGGCTCATCACCATCAGTCATTTTATTCCTTTCTTGCGAATGAAAACAGAGATTTTGTTGTATTTGCTTTAAGCAAACGCTGAGTGTTGAGCTCCTTTTTTAAACATTCATTTGAGTGGATTCACGTTAATGTCTCTGGCATACCACCTCTGCCGCTCTGCTGTTTAGACACCAGACAGCCCTGCTGCTCTGAGTCTGAAACAGCAGGGGAATAGCATCCTCCTCATGCTGAAGTTTCTGCAATAGAAATAAAGTGCCACGTTCGAAGCAGTGTGCTGTTGGTCAGCCTGATTATGGTTTTTATGGCCAAATGAAGGGGTGGATGCCACCCTAAACATATTTCTGTGGCAAAGAGACTCAGGACTACAGGTTAACTGACTACCCTGATGCAGGATGACACAAACACACTGCAAAACCTGAAGGCCAAGGAGCAGTGGCTAGCCTAGACTTTAATCCCAGTAATCTGACTTTAAATCCCACTAAATTAGGCAGCACTTGATTACTGAGAGTAATAATCCACAGATCCTAAGACTTTGGAACATGGTCATTCTGGGATAACCAGGGTTATACGTATGAAATACCAACAAAAACATTAACTGTCCTGATTTCGTATTTAAATTGTTGTCAATACAAAAAATTGCTCTTTTTGTGTTTCTTTTTTTTATCCCAGCATTTCAGTACTTCTAGGGTCGTTCCTTGTGTTTCTAGTAAAGCTTGTGTTTTATAGGTTTTTTGAGCATTTCTCATGTAACTTGTGTTTTCCTATATTTATTTTTTTCCCAGCCTTTATAACTTGACTGTGTAGGTTCTCAGCCATCTGTGTCAAGGCAGTCTGAAGTGCTTGAGTTGAAGGCACCTGGTCTTCGTGTTTAGGTTACTTGAGCTTTCCTAGGTTTTCTAGTATTTCTTACAATTTAAGTGTTCCTTGTGATTTCTTAGTTTATCCAGCATTTGTCATCTTCCTAGTGTCTCTATGCTTTCCTAGTTTTCCAGCATTTTTCACTTCATTTGTATTGCTCCCAAGGAAAGCATGCATGCTAGATGAATGGCATTTTCCCATAAACCTTTGTAACACTGGACTTGTTTTTGCACCCATCCTGCTGGCTATTAGAAAAAAATGTTACATACAGTCCTAAGGCACTGTGTCCTCATCCTCATGTGTTAAGATGATCTGAATCCTTCCCAGTGTGCGCTGGAAGTTTGTCACCAATGGGTTCCCTATGTTGTCAATAACAAATATGAACAAGCTCAGTCACCACAGAGCCAGAGAAGACAAAGTGAGAGTGATGACAGCACAATTATGTAAGATGGGATGCACAAACGCCTACACACACTCATCTACAGTGAGAGCAATGAATGATGTGAAACAAAAAAACTGTAGAGCAACAAAGAGAGGTGTAATCATTGGACAGACTCCACAGAGGAAGATTTTGTTTACAGATCAATACAATAAATCAGAGTTTCAAACCCACACAAGCAACCACACACTTTAGTGCTTTATTAGCACTGGTTCAGCTCAATGTGAGAAAATGCATTGAAACACTATCTGGAAAATAGCCTGGATGAATGAATAGAGTGTTACACACAGTGTGTTTGATTACAGAATATTGAATGTTATGCTATATTCACCTTGGTTGGAAGAAGAAGACAGACAGAGAGAGAGAGAAGAAGAGAGAGAGAGATAGTTACAACAAAGTTGCAAGAGTATAGGGAACGTAATCAGATGCTGTTTGAGGAATCGGCAAACATAAATGTGGATACATTTCTGTATCCATACATCGACACATGAAACCAACCATTTCGCAATCCATATCATGCTTGATTAGATCCTTCTTTCTTGATCTGCCTCCTTCAGATCTTGAGGATAAAGAGATGTTCCCAAGCCAGCCAAGAGATGTCATCTCTCCATCTTGACTCCTCTACCACCCGAAACATCTAATCTGAGGTGTCCAAGTGTCATCCTGGTCAAACGCCTGAGCAACCTTGACTGGCGATGTGGAAGAGCAGCAGCATTACTCTGAGCTGCTCCTGTATGTACAAGGTCCTTTCTCTAAGAGGCTGAGCCCAGTAACACTTGAATGAAGCACATTTATATTGCTTGTATCCTCAGTCTTACTCCTCCAGTCACTACCCAAAGATCGTAACTAGGAGCCTATCTGGAAATATAGTTAAATTTATGGTAAATTTGAAGCTTCATTTTTTACACTTGCCTTGGTTCTCCTCAGTAAGCATAGAGAGGGAAACTTCAGTTGCTCACACATAATTCTTTATTGGATTGTATTTATTACAGAGAAAAATGCGAGCTGGCAGTCAATCTGAAGCTGAGCTGCTCAGCTTCAGATTGACTGCCTTCCATACTCTTGGCCACTGCACAGCCACCTGCTGTGCTTCACACAGCATACATTCCTCCGGCCCTGAAGCTACCATACAGGGAGAGAAGTTAATTAGCAGACCTTCGCAGGTGTGCCACTGTCCCCAGCTGGCAGTGCTCCCTAAACGCTCTGCCTC
This sequence comes from Benitochromis conjunctus, assembly GCA_015052645.1. NCBI lineage: Eukaryota > Metazoa > Chordata > Actinopteri > Cichliformes > Cichlidae > Benitochromis > Benitochromis conjunctus. The sequence continues at coordinate 11,225 of VOQK01033615.1, forward strand.
ACTTGTCCCTCCTACAGCTGAGCCAACAAATACCAGCCACACTGATCTTTTTGGATTTATATAGAAAAGTTGCTGAGAGTGGAAGACACACTTCCCTTGTTTGATTGTTTGTTTTTCCATCCACCCAGTTTCCACCTTCCAAACAAAGACTTTTGTAAGCTTTGGTTCTTCCTCATGCTGGAAATTAGTAAGAGATTTTGTTCACATGTTAGTATGTATTCTAAGAAAATATTGTCTACTAAATGAAAATCACTGAAACAGTCCCAAAAAGTTGATTCTGTTCATCTGGACGTAGCGTTTTCAGTGGGAGAAATGCTTCATCATTCATCCAAGTGACTTCTTCAGTCTCAGCTGACTGCAGGTTTTCTCCAACCTTATAAACAGTACGTTTGCACAATGATTGAAACTAGCACCACTGAAGGAACAATGGGCTGGGAGGTCAGTTCATTGAACGTTTACTCTGAAGATGAACAATAGAAAGTAATGGCAAGTGTTTGCAGACAAGTTGGCATCTTCCAAGCAAATGAAGTTGCCACAGAAATCTGCTAGTTTCTTGGTGCACCTCTTTACAAGAAGTTCCATGCAATGACATCCAGAATCTTCCAGTAACAAATGTACATTTTTCTCTAGCGAGTGAAGGTTGCACATCGGTCACTGACTGGTCTCTAGGCCTGTGTGACTAAGGCCTGAGAATCAGTAATGCAATAAGTCTGGAGATAAAATGTGTTAGAAAAACTAAAATCCTTGTGATTATTAATTTGTATTTGTGTATTAATGCGTGTATAAAAGAATCAGGCAATGAAATATATATGAGCATTCCATCCATCACTCTAACAAAAGTCTAATGTCGATAACATTAGTATTCAGCGAGCACATTTCCCAATTAAACATTGACACTCTGTCAAATCCTCGTGGGAGCTGTCATGTGTTGTTGCAGCCACTGTCTCTACTGTCTGTCAGAGGGACTGTTCATCAGCTGTTTATGCAGAAAACCAGAGGTAAAAGTTCCGCACACACTCACATCATTTTCTTCTTAGGGGTGATCAACCATGTGTGGAAGACGGATTGATACTGAACATGGCCCGGCCTGAAGACCCACTGAAGTATGGCAAGCAATATAACACCGTCATTTAAGTGTGAGTGTTTAATATCAGCTGCTTCATGCAAGTACAAAGTAAGAAACAGACTGAGGTAGAAATCAAAGCAGACGTGCGACATACAGCTGGACTCACAAAGAGAAAATATGTAAATCTAGACAGCCCATATTATATTTAACCTGTGAAACACTCGACAGACCGAGGATCAAAGGCTGGGAGGGTTTCACTGCAGAGGAAAATGCATGCTGCTTGGTTCTCCAGTTGGAGAGCAACATATGGATAAAATGCCAAAAAATTATGGAGCATTACAGAAGTCCGTTTTGCAAAGATGAAGAGACTGGATCATTTCTAATTCAATCAATCAATTCAGTGGATTAGAAAGTCAAAACCAGACAAATTCATGGTGAACTGTTTACAAAGTATGCCTTGTTCTTCTTATTAAGTCTCTGACAAGGAAACTAAAATGTCTCCCATGTATTTGTAGCTAAACTATACAACTATGGTCTTCCCTGGGCTGCAACACTGAGTTTGCAGAAGCAACAGCAACTCTAAAGGCAAAAGTTTAGCTGCACAAAGACAACTCATGAACAACCTGTATTTTAAAGAAATTCATGTGGAAATCCACTAGATTTCTGAGCTTAACATTCAACTTTAATCCCAATGTCAGATTGTTGGAGCCAGAAATGAACATATTTGAACAAGAAGCTAAAGTGCTAACTTAGCACAAGCAGACTTTTAAGAAAAGGCATCGAGTACAGTGTCAATGCATTTAGCCTCCGGACAAGAAAATTAAGCCCGTACACAAGTGCCTTAAACTTTCATGCAATCTGAAGGCCACCAATGGTGGTAGTTGTAGTTATGAAAATCATTTTTTCCTCTAGAAGTATAAAGGCCCTGTAGAGATCTGTCCTGACCTCTGTAAACACTTTCATGCAGAGTTTTGGACTCTGTCACTCATTTCAGGTCATATGGAGCTAAAAAAAAGTTATTCTATATTGCAAATTGGTCATACCATGTTTCAAATTAGAGGATTATCTGTGAAAATTAACTACATGGTCATTGGTTAATGACTTAACAGTTGATAATCATTAGTCAGTGTATATGTAGTTTTATAGACCACTCCTATCTTTAAGTCTAAAAAGCATCCAAAGAAAAACAATCACTTACAGTTGTTACAAAGGGTAAATTATTTATAGCTAAATTGAGTCACTGAACTGGATATCTAAATCACATTTCTGGTTTTGGAACTTTTGCAGATCGTGTTAACTCATCACTTTCTGAATGAATTTGATCTAACATAATCCTGAAGCCATCACTGTCATTCAGTATCTACCAGGTAACCGTTAAGCCATCTAACCATAGATGGCTTAACTTCCCAGCTGACCATCACAGAGTCTAGATGCCCCTCACACCCAGCTGGTCGTGGCAGTTCCTCCCTGAGCCTGTTTCTGCCAGAGGTTTGATGTTAAAAGGGACTTTTTCTTTCCCAAGTGCTTGCTCATAGTCTTTAGATTGTTGAGGTTTTCTCTGTATTATTTTAGGGTCTTTACATTACAGTATAAAGCACCTTGAAGTGATTGGTTTTGATTTAACTCTGTATCAATAAAAATGAAATTAACTGAATTTCTTAATGGGAATTACTCAAAATTTCAGTCCCCTACTATGAAAATGACATTTTCTACAAAACTACTTGAGCTTGGTCTTTTAAATATTTAGGGGTAAATATCTGGCACTATGACTCTATGGATACAAACTCCCAGGGTTGTAAATCAAGCATGCATGGTTCTATGTTAACTTTAAATCCCTGAATATTTGGATTCCTGATCTCAGACAGCAGATGTGAAGGCCACAGTTTTGCAGGTTGGGGACTGATATTGTATTTACAGCTTGTCATATGCAACATTTGGACTGTTATGGCAGTGCAAATCAGGTGAATGGTTTCACAGATATTAAAGCTTGAATATGGAAACAAAAACACATTGCCATCCAACTTCATTGTGATATTCCCCAGGTGTGACACCACATACAAAATCCAGATGAACCTTAGAAAAAGCAAGTTACTGATAGTATTATATCTAAAACTAACTGGGGAATATCACACTGAAGTTGCATGGAAACGTAGTTTTGTTTCTATATTCAAACCTTAATATCTGTGAAACTATTCACCTGACTTGAACTGTTCTCAATAATATGCTTTGTGTATGAGATGTTGTAAATAAAATATCAGTCCCTTACCTGCACAACCATGGTTTTTATAGGCCTCTTAGTCTCAGTCTCATCCAGGTATCTGTTTCTACATTGGATCTGTAAAGTTCGTGGATGCAGCTTTCTTAATCATAATATCATGAGCTGAGAGTGTGAGGCCCATCTCACTTGTATTTTAATGTACAATGCAAGGAGCTTTGACAAAACAGCAGAAAAAAGACCGATGGATTGATCATATTCTGATTGCAACAGGTGGTTTCCTGTCAAGACTGAACAATAATGATATAGATCACATGTTAATAGCAGGTGGAAACGGGGTCAGAGTTACCATTTTAACTTCCTGGTGATTTCATTTCATTTTGTTTCATATTGGCTCTTTAAAGGCTCCAGACATAATAAAACGTGTTTTTTCCCCTTGTTCTTGAAGGGCTGCTCCTTTGTGGATAAATGTTTCTTTTTAACAAGGGCATGAACATCACAGGATAGATCATATGTGATTGGTACGAAGTGAATCTGTGCAATAAAATGGATTCCAGCTGTCAGTGTGGCTGAGTTATTCAGGATATTTCTCCTCAGAGGGACTCATTGAAATTCAATGGGTACATTAGTTATCTGACTGTGGGCCCGGTGGCGACACAGTGTGACGCTGCTGCTGTTTTCCATTAATTTTTATCTGACTGGAAACAAGTTTTGTTTTCATAAAATTCATTTCTTTATCGACAGTTTACAGCAAGGAACGTAGCAGAAGTGGTGTGCAGATACACAAAAAGAATAACACAAAGACAAGGACAGTGTCTTTGGAAACACTCCAAACCTCTGCAGCTTTCACATAAAAACATCAGTGTTTCAGCCACAATCAGCCTTTGTCAGGTCAGAAGTTCCCATTCTTATCTAACACAAAACAAATACTCACTGACGTTAAACTGGAGCTCTTAGCACATTATGGCAGTCTGTCACATTAATGAGGACATTCATGTTTCCTCCAAATGGCTCAGTATAGAAATAACACCCACTCGCACCCTCTTTGTAAGGGTAATTCACTTTGTTACAAATTGGTGCCCTTTTCTGCACTGATAATAGTTTTGTATTCACCAGAAAAGCTTTGGGAACACTGTGACTTAATGAAAAACGAATCACATTGGTCAACAAGCATCAGTAGTCACATGTAGAGATCCTACAGGGCTGTGCACGTTTTCTAGGGAACCAA
>VOQK01033615.1:16692-26997 GCA_015052645.1 Benitochromis conjunctus
GTGATCAGTCAGGATGTGGTGGAGATGCAGATTAGACACACTGCACAAACGAGAGTCTCAAAGGCAGAAGGTTGAGAGGTACCGAGATCTAAACCATATGGCCCGCAGAAGGCGAGCAAGAAAATGATTGGTTCAGAGCGATGATGACAGAACGGAGTTTGACAGCCTGGGAAGAAGAAGTAAGAAAAATAGACTAGAGCTTGCAGACCGTGCAGGACGTTTTGTTGTAGATGCAGGACATTTATATGGTGTTCCTTTTATCTTAGCAAATATCTACGCCCCTAATTGGGACGATCATAGTTTTTTCACTAATGTCGTTGCACAGCTCCCCAACATGGCATCACACAATATTATTTTGGGGGAGACCAAAATTGCTCATTAGCTGCTATGGACCACAGCTCGCACAAAAGTACGCCTGTCTCAAAATGAGCACGTGTCATTCAGTGTTTTCTTAATATTTATGGGCTAGCTGATGTATGGAGATTTTGTAACCCAAACTCACGTCAATATTCCCAAAAAGTTGATTCTGTTCATCTGGACATAGCGTTTTCCATGGGAGAAACGTTTTGTCACTCATCCAAGACTGAAGAAGTCACGTGGATGAGTGCTGTATATAGCCTTTCTCCTGAGCCTGTATTATATAAGCGGAGGTTAAAATTACAAACTGAATACGATCTCATATCTACAAAACAGGCCAAGTATCCAATTTCAAAGTTGCGCAGCTACTCGTATGAACATGGAGAATAAACAGGCAAGCTGCTAGCTCATCAGCTACGACAAAGAACAGCTAATCAAGCTATCCTGGAGATTCAGAATGGCCAGGGAATAAGGTGTATGGATAACCAAGATATAAATAACAGTTTATTAAAATACTATCAGACTTTATACAGCTCTTCCCAAGCTAATGATGAGATTTAAGAGATCTGATATCCCTTCCTTGGAAGAAGATGCTATCATTAGTCTGGCGGAGCCTATCTCTAATGTCGAAATTGAAATGGTTATATGGAGTATGCAGTCTGGAAAATCTCCTGGCCCCGACGGGTATCCTTCTGATTTTTTCAAAGCTTTCTAACCAATTGAATTCATTGTTAAAAATCAACCTTTGAAGAATCTTTCCTCTCACAATCTTTACCTCCAACAATGCGTCAAGCAGTGATCTCTCTAATTCTAAAAAAGGATAAAGATCATTTAGATTGGTGTATATATAGTGCGTGTTTGCTTGTGCTGGTTGCTGGTCCATCTGCATTTCTTGGGTTCTCTCTGCATCTCATTCTGTTTCTTCCCCACATGTATGGTTTCAGGTTTGTGATTCATTTTTCCCAGTTTAGTTCTTAGTTCTGTTCTTGCCTCCCTCGCCTTTGTTTGTATGCAATGAGTTGAGGATGTCATGTATTATGTTCAACTGGAAAAGATCCGCTACACTCTAAAAGGCTCGACACAGAAATTTTATGACATATGGCAACCTTTTCTTACTTATACTTATACTAAAGAATAAATGTAAATACTATTGCTTTATGTTATTATTATTATTATTATTATTATTATTGCTGTCATTCATTTATTTTATTTTTTCCTTTTTATCTGGCTGGGCCTTGGTTGCATTGTTCTGGATGGGTATGGGGGGAAAAAAGAAAAATGGTTTATTAATACTGCCATAATTGTTGTTGAATATAATTTTTGTTCAATAAAATGACCTTGATGAAAAAAAAAATAGAGGTCAAATACCAAGGAATGTAGGCTGATGTGCATACAGATCTTTAAGCTTCATGAGAAGAAAACTCAACTGGTATGAGCACAACATAAGACCTGATAATACAGGCCAAAAGCATTCTTCAAGGAACAGTCCAATGAAAGTCGAGGAACACAGAGGAAAACAGAAAATGATGGTCCAACAACAGTGACGAGTATACAGGACAAAACTTCAGAAAATGAAATGTCTTCTATTATCAGAGAGCCTGGAGTTGGTGTCCAGTTTATATGGGTAGTGTCACTGTGACTCCATCAGGAATTAAGGGACATAGCAAGACCGATACATTCTACTGGACGATCGGGGAGAAACTTATAAGCATTTGAAAGAAGGTATGCAAATAGTGTCACGAAGCATTTGGATTAATATTAGGAAATATTTCACAATACATTCTTTGAAGACTTTCAGTTTTAGGCTAAAAGGTCAAAAATTTACTCAGCCCAAATTTTTAAAAGAATGTGGGATTTTATCCATCCATTCTCTTCCACTTATCCTTGTCAGGGACATTAGAGGCTATCCCAGCTGTCGTAGGGAGAGAGGCAGGGTACACCCTGGACAGGTCGCCAGTCTGTCGCAGGGCTAACAGACAACCATTTGCACTCACATTCACACCAATTAACCTATCCCCACTAACTGCATGTCTTTGGACTGTGGGAGGAAGCCGGAGTACCCGGAGAGAACCCACGCAAACTCCACACAGAAAGACCCCGGCCTGATGGTGGAACTGAACTCAGGACAGTGCTAACCACCGTGCTGCCTGTGGGATGTGCCACGATATAAAATCCTGTGGGATTTCCAATATATTTCAATATAAAATCCTGTAGGGATTTTATATTGAAATATATTTGCTTTTCTTTGATTCAATTTTGGTATCAAGAATTATGTTACCAATTACCAATAATTACCAATGACACCGTTGCTGAGGCTCTAATCTTAATGATCAGCTGAAAGACATTTAGTGTCATGTCTCTAATAAACTGTGTTGTAATCCTGAGGGCTCTCCACCGTGAGCTCTCTAAAGTAGAGACACTTTATTTTGATGAGTGTTTAAAGCACATTGCTGTGAGCAAAAGTCAATAAACCTGTTTGTTTGACGCTTTATGTTTTGTTGAACTGGTATCTTCACTGTTTGCACACATTTCTGTTTGCTGGTTAAAAAGATTTCAGGTGAGCTATGGTCCAATTTCACGTGGTCTACAGTTATTATTCCGACTCTTTTGTGCTGTGCATTATTGTCTTCTCTGCCTCCCTAAATAATGTTACAGTTTCTACATTTTGTATTTACCCCAGAGTCACTGTTGGATGTTTACCATTAGAATTACAATGGCTTTACTCTGTTAACCTTTTCTCTGTGCTGTTTAGTTTGTTTGGTGCATATATATCAAAACTTGTTTGTTTGCCGACCTTGAAAATAGTGTCATGTGATGAGAGGAAAACAACAGCTGTAAGATAAAGACACTGGGGAACTGAATAGTTGGTTTCTATTAAAATAGCAACTTCTAGAAGTGCCAAAAAGTGCAGTTCCTCTCATGACCACAGGGTGTAGTCACCAGAAAATACAGTCTTAATTTAAAATGTCCACGTTTACGGCAAAAACTAAGATGATCTTGACTCATCGACTGCTGTGAGATAATGGTCCAGTTTTAAACACCTAATAAGTCCATAATATGAGGATGGAGAGATGGCATAGTCTGCTGGTTACCAGCCAGGAGCCCACAGTTCTTGGTAGCACTTTGTTTTGCGTCTTCTGGCTGGTTTTGTTTTTGTTTTGATTTTTCATGCTGGTTAGGTTTAAGCTATAAAAACTACTTGGTAGTCCTTAGAAAAAGGTCACGTTTAAGGGAATATCCCAAAAATGCCGTAGTTCTGACCAACAGGGCACACCTTAAAAGACCAATCCCAGCAGCTCTGACAAAAAAAACCCCCTTTAATTAGCACTTCACATAAACTGAACCTTATAACCGTGTTAATGCTGTTTATACCCTTTGAATTAAAAATGGTAGACATGCCAGAAAATTACACATATCCAATGATTTGATTTGTGTATAATTGTAGTAACAGTGTAAAATCTGTGCTCCAGTTCTGAAATGTAAAATTCCAGGATTTTAATTGGATGTTAGCGCTGATTATTATTTGTGTCTGTTTGTATCCAGCCTGTTGACCAAGCTTGCCAGTGTTAGAAATCCAGGGTCTGCTGTTAAGGCTCTCATTAGTGAGTAGCCAATAAGTATCCTCCTTTTTGACTCTGAGGAGGATCCTCATTTACTAAATGAGTTGGTATAGTCAGCAAGATGTCAGCCTGGTGACTGAGGCCAGCAACATAAACTCATCAGGAAAGTGTTTGCTATAGTTCAAAGGAGCCATTACCCATTGATTTCTGTACAACTAGAAGCTTTTTTACCAACCAGAGAAGCTGCCCCCTGCTGGGCATTCAAAAACATCCACGTTATAGACATTTCTGTGCTTGTTGACTTTATAAGCCCCAAAAGAGGTGTAAATCTTTTATATTCAGTCTGTGGTTCATCACTACCTGTTATTAACTTTATCACATGATCCACTGTTAATATCTCAGTACTGATAAGAGCACTTTTCAAATTTCAGTTCTCTTCATAAACTCTGCATCATTTTATGTAAATCCTTTATTTTCCTCACTGTGAATCCAATCTGAATCCAGTCAACATTCAAAGCCATTATATCCAGAGAGATAATTGCACCATGTTATAGCACTTAAAGGCTCTGGCTGAGAAAGGCCTGCCCATAAACACAGTCAGAAATGATGCAATGGAGACCTCGGGGATCATCCCTTTACATTCACACCAGCTGATTTTTGCTGCTGAAGGAATTTGTAGGTGTCTCCTGGTTATTTCTGTCTTTCTGATTTGATTCCTGTCCTGTCTCCCTCCTACATTCAATCACTGTCTTTGTCTCTCGCTCTTTTCCTCTCTCCGCTGTGCTCTCTATGCAACGACCACATGCAGCCTCAGGCTCTCCATTAAATCTTCATATTAGAGAGACGTCGTGCTGCCGTCACTGTAATGACTGTGGGATCGCGGCACATCTCTTCATTTGCTTTCAGGTCGATTCTCCACGCTTTACATCTCTCATTTTCCCCTCCATATGTTCCTCGCAGGATTTATTACCGCCTATCTGCGGCTTTACCATATCTGCGATGCAGCCGGGGGGGTCATTTGAAGAGTAAAAGCTGTGGCTGTGGGAGCTAATCTGCCTGCATGTAAAGGCTTAATCCACATTGATCTACAGATGAACCCAGATCAGAGGAGATTAGATAAGGCTTGCTCACCAAACCGCCACCATGCGTCCTGCATCGCATGCAGCTCTGAAGCTCAGAAGATGAACATGAATCACGTCTGGCTGCATGAGCTTCAGCAACAGGAGCATCTGCCACTGGACATAATAATAAAGAATACACCACTGTAACAAAATACAGGAAACGACAACAGGAATATTTATTCCTGTAGGCTGAGATCAAAGGTCAGGGACACCAAAAATGCTGTTTTCAGTTGTAGTGGAATCCAGACTTAGTCTTTTTCTTCTGTGTCACAGTTTTAGTGGTTTTACTGAGAGTTTTGTGCAAAGATGAGAGGTGAGAAAAGCGTCCGTTTCTCTTTTAAAGCTGCTGCGATTCGGTTTGAGCCTTTCAATAATGAATGGCATATTCTGCGTGAATGAGGCAACAGACATCCTGCTGCTCTTCACTTCAATAATAAAACAAACATCAGATGCTCTCTGTGTCAACACAACAGGCATGCTGAGCACCACTGTGTGTGTGCGCGCGCGCGCAGCTCCAGGTGGTGTACTCACTTTGTCAACCACAAGTGGAAATAAAAACAAAACAAAACAAAGAAACATACATTCGGGATAATTTTTACCATCACATGACGGATAAAAAAAGTAAACTGACAAAATAGTTGACAGACACATGGGCAGTGAAGCTTCTGAGTACGCTGCAGCTCCTGATTAATAAATGCATTAACATCAGAAGCTGATTTGGGTGTTTAAACCACTTATAATATTATATAATATATAACTTTATTCCTCTGTGTGTAATTGTACAGATTCTTCTGTCTTCAGGATTAATCAATAATCGTCCCCAAACTCTACATTTTGAATGTCTTCTCATCCAAGAGGTTCAGAAAATGCTGTTTTGTCAGATGCCACCTGTGTCTCTTCACACATGATGTTTTCTGGCATGAGTGGATGCCTTCAGGCACCGGTCACTGCAGTAAATACAATGTCCTAGTAGGTTACATAAGAGTGAAACTGGACAGCAACCTCCGTGTGATTAGGACAAACCTGAGGTTACCTGTTGATTTTTTCACATTTGACAACTGACTCTAAGTAGCTGCAGTGAACGTAACAGGAAGCTTAACAGGAAGAAACCTCTAGTTTACCAGCCTCAGGGACTGGTGGCGATCTGCCATGACTAGTTGGGGGTGAGGGGATGAAGACAGAGGAGGACAAAAATGTGTCATGCGTCTCCAATAATAACCACCATGTTTCAGTGGTGGAGGTGCATGCAGACGTGGTTCCAAAGAATAAATACTGAAACTTCTGGCACTAGTTGAAAAGCTAAAGTTAGCTTAAAACTTGGACAATTACATTGAAGCCAGTGCTAACCAACTTTATTGTTACAATAAATACAAAAAGTAAATAAGTTAAACTCAAAAGCCATTATTTTAGAGTAAAACTGGATACAGTAAGTAGTACAAAGAGGAAGTTACAAAGCAGCATTAATATGAAATCTCCTGTACACATTGATGAAATTTTGAACATAACATGACATTGATTTGTTTTCACATTTAAAGGGCACTAGTGAGATGTCTATCTTTAACTAGTGAAGCAGAAATGTCTGTTATTGACTTTAGTGGAGCGTAGAGTATTGATCTGGCAATTAAATTAGCAGTGCACCAGTGATGTTTGGTGAATAGCACTAATATATCACCCATCCATCCACCCATCCATCCATCCATCCATGCATTGCTCATCGGGGCCCAGGTCAGTCTAACCACATTAATTGGATCTTTCTGTGTGCTCCCAAATGACTGAGTTCACCTTCTGTCTAATGAACAGCCCAATCAGCATTCAGAGAAAGTTCATTTCTGCTTCTTATATCTGCAATGTATCCATGAATCACCATATTGTCAGTGGCAGTTTGCCTGGTAGGATCTTCCTGCATGAATGAGCTGAATGAGCCCCACAACCCACTCCTCCAGTGGATCCATCCCCAACAGGAGGTGCCATAAAGGTCCAGCAGAATGTGGACAGTGGTCAAAGACAGAGGCCTGGATGGTCTAAGCCCTGGATGCTCATGTAACATAACAGATCGTCAACTGGACTCATATAAAGTGACTGTGAAGAACATATAGTTGACTGTCTTGATACACACTTGACTATATTTTTGAGAACTATAAAGTGTGTGTAAAAAGGTTGGAGAGATTATGGTGCCTTAAATCGCACATTTATAGTGTAGAAAACTTTATTTTTGTCACATATGAACATTTGTTTTCTGCACTCCATTACTTAGTATCTGTTTTTATTTTTTTATTTCAGCGACCATGTATGAAATGCATTAATCACATAAAAGGAAACGATGCATTGTATAAATAAAGGTTAAAAACACATTGGGAAAGCACTTTGTTTTTACCTTTATTTTCTCAAGCAAAAGATTGCAATCTGGGTTCAATCCACGTTTTCACATTAATAACACTGCACATGAAAACACAGAAACTGGAAATGACACCTTCCACCTTTGAGAGATGTCCAGCTGTGCTCTGAACAGTAGATCCACCACAAGGGGACTGTAGTGTGCCAAAGTGAAGTACCGCTTTTGATCCACCAGCCCTCACATATAAAGCAATTAAAGCCTGGAATATGCTTCCATATCATGTGTATAAACGTTAGTGTATGTGTGTTTTGCTTATTGACTTTAGTTGTATCTGGCTGTGTTTTTTACTCTTGCCCAGGGACAGGTAATTGCGCTGATAGCTCAGTCTGGTACAGTGCATCTTTTCCTTTTATGTGATTAATGCATTCATACATGGCCGCTGAAATAAATAAATAAAAACCGATACTAATTCTCACTCATGTCATAAGTCATGCATAACACACTGCCATTATGGAACATCTTGTAGAGAACGGAGACACAGAAGCAACTTTGATCAAATTGCATTATTTTACTGGAATGAAAACAGACATTTTATTACTCAGAATTCTGGATTATTAGTTTTTTCATTTTAATTCTTTGTTATTATTTATTTGAAAGCAACATTTTCTAATAAATGTGTACAGATTTTTCTCAGTTTTGCCTTCCATGACACCTCCTGTGCTCCTGGTCTGTAGAGGTGGCAATCCCTGTGGCTGAAAAAATGAAGCCAGGGGTTGCAGTTCCTCTAGTGGCCACAAGATGGTTGCTCCAAAAGGGACTCGATCCACATAGACTCCCATGTTAAAATATCCCATTTACAGTAGAACTGCACATATCTGCAGACCACTAAGCAAACAAGTTTCTGTGTATAGTTTTCCAATTCACAACAACTGCACAGATTATAACTAATATCTATGGTCGCGCATTGCAGTTGTGTGTTATGTGCAACTTACTAACTAAAGCTGTGGTTTATAATTTAGCATGCTGCACCACTTTGAGTTCCAAAGACCAACATGGCGACGTTGAGGCTTTAAAATTCTGAGTCTTAAACCTATTGCTGACATCACAGTGGCTGTATTTTATACATTCAGTGTGTGGCTATGTAGTTATGGCCAAACAACATGGCCGCCTGATGCTCACGTTGATGTGTGAATCCTTTTATGCTGTATACATTACACTGACAGGAAAGGCGTCATTATGAAATATCTATTCAGGATAAAGTAGAACTATCCACGTTCAAAAGCATATCCATGCACAATGTGGATTTAATGTGATTTTATACATGAAATGGGGGATTTGTGTGTTTCTCTGTAGATGTGATCTCAGGCTGTGTCCATGTGGTTAAAAAATAGGTGTGTGTGTGTGTGTGTGGGTGGGTGGGTGTATTTGTGTGTGTCAGTAACAACGCAAAGGGCAGAGCAGTGAGATGGAGGAGAGGATCTTCCATTATAGATCTGACCTGAGGGGTCACTCACACACACACTCACACACACACACTCACACACGCGCACACACACACACACACTGAGCTGAGGGAAGTTGACCATTAGTTTCCTCCCCATCACTCCACCTGCTGACTGCAACTGTCTCGCTCTGATTTATTTCCTGTTATTGACTGTCTGCTTGTGCGTCTGTTTGTCTTCCACTGCAGAGCAAATCTTCCCTCTGAAATCAGCCATTTGCTCCTCTATGATGCCGTTTTGAGTCTCGTGATTATCTCGGCTGGCAGCTGACCTTCTCCTGTGCCGATGCTGATCTTGTTGAAGTTGCCTTTTGCTGGTGTCATGCAGTTGATAATCCTCTCTGAGGATCCGCGAGAGGAGGATAAACAAGGTGAAGGTGAGTGTCCTCCTTCGTTATCATCTCTCTGAGGACATGGTTGGAGGAGCTTGTGGTGGTGCCCAGACCCAACTGTCATTTAGCTGGCGTTACACTAGCATCAGTCTCTGTGACAAGCTTAAATGGGGGGTTTCAGTCAATATTCTCAGATAAATGGATCCTTTTCACTGTCTACTAAGCAGTAACTACACCAACAGTGAAAATGAGAAGAAAAGGATTTAGCTCAAGATTTAGTTTCTTCATATTTATATGTAACCATTAACAAAGAGAAAACAAAACCATTTATTCAGTTAATGTTAGATCACTACATGCTGGAGGAGGTCCTACTCTTCCACATCAAAAGGAGCCAGCTGAGCTGATCTGGCGATCCCAGAGTGCCTCCTCGGTGCCACTTAACTGGGGAGTTTTGGGATGTCCTACCATGAGGAGGCTCTCTGGCAGATCCAGGACACATCTGTCACCTGGCTCAGGAACACCTGAGGAGAAGGAGGTGTGGGCATACTAGTTTAGACTGCAGCACCTGCAACCTGGAGCCAGATAGGAATTGGAAATTGGATGGATGAAAGAAATGTTCATCCATCCATCATCTTCTTCCGCTTATCCGGGCCCGGTCGCAGGGGCAGCAGCCCAAGCAGAGAAGCCCAGACCTCCCTCTCCCCAGCGACCTCCTCCAGCTTGTCCGGGGGAACACCAAGGCGTTCCCAGGCCAGCCGAGAGGTATGATCTCTCCAGCGTGTCCTGGGTCTGCCCCGGGGCCTCCTCCCGGTGGGACATGCCCGGAACACCTCACCCAGGAGGCGCCCAGGAGGCATCCTCGTCAGATGCCCGAACCACCTCAACTGACTCCTTTCGATGTGGAGGAGCAGCGGCTCTACTCTGAGCCCCTCCCGAATGGCCAAACTTCTCACCCTATCTCTAACTCTTAATAATTCAATTTGGACTAAATATTTTACTTTGTAGTAAAGTGTTGCTCACATATAAATATATCCAAGGTTTTAGCAGTGGCCCTCATTCAAAGCCCTGTGGCACCTGCCGTTGCTGAATGTGAAAAATA
>VOQK01033625.1:0-21704 GCA_015052645.1 Benitochromis conjunctus
TCGGAACACTGGCTAAAGACAAAGCACAGAACAGGAACAGAACCAAGAAGGGCAACAATCACAAGCAGGGGGCTAAACATAGAACACACTACATGGGGAACACACAGGCAGGGGAGAACCACACAGGGTATGCACACAAGAACACAGAACTGCAAAGCAACTAGGGCATGAAAACTCAGGGCATGGGATAACAGAAATAACAATACTCTAAAACAGAAACACATAATGTGGCCAGTCAATAAACACAAAATGCTGGGTCACAGACCCAGGACCGTGACACATTGTGTTGTCATGCTCTCTATGTTCATCATCTTAGTTTAACCTACAGTATCAGCATTTGCTAATTAGCACTAAACACACACCACAGCTACATCTTATAGAGATGCACATATTTAGTCTTAAAGTATTGGTTAACAAATTACCTGGTGGTGAAAGATGTAGAGTCAAAGGATCATTGTAGTGGGCTAAATTTGAAGATCTGAGGATGGTAATCCATCCATGTTGTAGTTGTTGAGCTTTTTCATACTCGAGTCAAAGTGAAGTCAACAGACCTGCTGCTAACATGGCTCAAGATTAACATGCAGCCACTCATAAAAACTCTTTCGCCCTCTTCTTTCCCTATTACGTCTCAGCCTCTTCGTCTCAGTAATATTCACTAATTACCGTCGTGGCACCCTTTAGGGTTCAAACAGGTCATTGGCAAGAGGCCATAATCCTCTTTCTGAACTCTGACCCACGACGGCCATTTTAATGGGGTCAAATACTGGAAGCGGATCACATCACAACCCGACCAGCGTCGCAAACTTTGACATATCGGCTGCTGGAGGTGAGAGAATGAAGGCTTTTTGTGTCTTTCACACTTTGAATTCAACAGTTATGTACCAGGAGAGAATAAACATGAGGATTAAATGCAGAAGGATCAATAATATCGATTGGGACACAGAAGAAGATGTGATCACTCTATGAAAACCCTGTAAGGGGCACCTGCATGTGTGTGTGTGTGTGTGTGTTATTAACAAATCTATGGGAACTGTGTGAAAACTGCAAGAAATAATCAATATTGTGCTTGTAAGTGCACAAGTCTGTACGTGTCTTTGTGCATGTGTCGTGTGTGACACTATGTGTGTGTGCATTTTGGAGTTACTAAGCACAGATAATTCCAAGCATTAACAGCACTTGGACAACAATAGACCTTTTCTTGGGGCTGTTTGGCTCACCTCCAGCTTCCTCAGTGTTATTATAGCAGTAAGGCTAATCCCACATCTAGCAGTGTTCAGGCTAAGAGACTGCAAGATTATGGTTTATAGACTGTTTTTCTGCCTCACATGTAATTCATTGTGTAACCAGAAACTTGTACAAGTTACAATAATGAATGTGATTCTTATTAAAAAAATACAATATATGAAAAAATTTGGCTCAAATATCTTGAACTTTAATCATATCTCTACCATTTTTTGGTCTTTATCTTTAGAGAACATTCAGCTAATGTTTTTCTGGTTATCTGAAATACACTACATGGACATAACGAACAGGGCCAACTACAAATTATACCCACAGGAGCTGTTGAGCTGTGGAAATCTATGCCTTGAAGCTCCAAGTGCACAGTTTTTGTGCTGATGTTATTGCCAGAAGATGTTTGGAGCTCTGCTGTTATTGAGTCAGAGACTTGGCAACTTTTATGCATTTTGCATTTCAGCACTCAGTGACCCCGCTCTGTAACTTTACGTGGTCTGTCACTTTGTGGTTGAGTTGCTGTGGTTCCTAAATGCTTCCACTTTGCATTAATACTTCTTAAAGTCCAATAACTGCTGAATATCTAGGAAGGAGGATATTTCATGAACACTTGTTGTGTTGGAACCAAAGCAGATATTAAATTCAGTGTACTCTCAGGCAGGACCCAACACACAGTATGCAGTTTTCAGTTTATTTTTACAAGCGCCCAGGTTTAGGCAAAGGAATACGCAACAAAGAGAGCCACGGGGCTAAGTTCTGGAAGCTGGAATGGGTTCTGTCAAAAGAGGATGGGTGTGAGGTAGTGTAACGAAGCAGCAAGAAAAAGTGATAGGAAGACAGCATCAGCAGACTGTTCAAGTTTATTTTACGTGTCCTTTATTTTCTGGCGTCACCATTCAACAATTCTTTTACACATCGCAAACAAGAGAACCCGGCAGTCAACATCTCACCTGCTTTATACACAATTCCAGCCACAGCTGAACCGCATTAATCTCTACCATTGAGAAAACAGGTTAGACCAAATAACACAGTCTAGACAAAGAAACAGGAATAAAATAATTCTTCCACTTAACAAACTCATTCACCCAAATAAACGATTTGAAAAGTCAATCTCTTCACACAGTCCGACTCATGAGGTTATTTTAAAGAAAATAAACAATTTTACACAAAAGAAACACCCCTTCATTTGGTTACATCCAATTGACTCGATCAATGACATCATACCCTATATACACAGGACGTACTGGGGCGGCCCCTCCCACATGCCTGTTTTACATATAGGACCTGCATAAAGGAACACACAGTGGTAAGTATAACCGAACTGCATAAACAAATGAAAGATTCAAATCAACTAATGATTAAGTGACATTTGACTTTAAGAACATTTGCACAGATGTAATGAATGTAACCAATGCTACCACAAACAAACCCTGGCTAGTATGTAGAGCCAAGGTTACATCTGCAGTGTTTACATTAAAGCATTATGATTCATTATAAGATAACACAAGACAAATTAACAATATATGCAAGTGACAAATAGTAAATGCATTCAGTTCTAGCCACTTTGTCACAATGGGTAGATCAACACTTGTTACCAGTGTACCACTATTTCTGGCCAGAATTTACTCAGGAGATTAGGAGACAGTAGAGGGTGGACAGGCTGGGGAGTTTCTTGGTGAGCTTTCACAGGAATGCACCAACTCAGGATTGCAGGGGCGTATTCTGCAGCGTGAGTTCTTCAGTCAGCAAGGAGGGCTACATGACACAACAATCAATAGTGTTGGTAAGGAATCATGCGGTTTCCAATATGTGTCTACATTTTATTTATGGGACAATTTACAAGACACCTGTTTATTACATTTGTCATTAAGAGTTTTGCATTGAATTAAAAGATTTGATTGTTGCAGAAACCAAAGAGAGTCACTACAAACTAAAGCAATTTTGACTCTAAGCTCACGCTACGTATTAGACAAACCTATGTGTGAATAGAGGAAAAAACCTTCAAAGCAACCTCAGAGTGGTGGAAGAGCTTGAATATAGGGGAGGAGAACAGGGGCGATGGGTAAGGGAGGGTACTTGGGGTTGTTGAGGTTATTGGATAAAGGTTAAAGTCAAACTAACAGGGGCTCTTTGCTGGTTGTTAGCGCCTCAGATCCCAAGTCTGCTGGCCCCAACAGCCCCAATAATACACAACTACACACACATAACTACACACGTACAATTGTTAACTGGTATAGATTGAATATTAAACTTATGTTATCTGACTTTTAGTGAGCTTTGTGACATAGTCACAAATGTTATCATGTTATCCTGCTGGAAGCAGCCATCAGAAGATGGGTATAGTGTGATCATAAAGGGATGGACATGATCAGAAACAAAACTCAGGTAGGCTGTGACAATGCTCAGTTGGAACTAAAAGGAACACATTGTGAAGAAAATATCCCCCCTTGCAATTACACGACTACCAAAAACCCAAACTGCTGATGCAGGGCAGAATAGATCATGCTTTCATGTTGTTTGCACCAAATACCCTGCGATCCGGATGCTGGAGCAGAAACTGAGACTTATCAGTCCAGGCAACATTTTTCTAATCTTCTGTTTTCCAGGCTTTATTAGCTGGTGTGAATTGTAGCTTCAGCTTCCTGTTATTAATTGGTAGGAGTGGCACCTGGTGTGGTCTTCTGTTGCTGAAGCCTATCTGCTTGCAGGTTCTGCGTGTTGTGTGTTCATAGACGCTCTTCTGCATGCCTTGGTTGTAATGTTTATTTGAGTCACTGTTACCTTCCTAACAGCTCAAAGCAGTTTAGCCGTTCTCCTCTGTCTTCTGAAATCAACATTTTCACCCAGAGAAACTGGCACTCACTGGATATTTTGTTTTTTTACCAATATCTGTAAACCCTAGAGATAGTTGTCTGGGAAAATCTCAATAGATCAACAGTTTCTGAAATACTTAGACCAACAGATTTGGCACAAAAACCATACCAAGTCCCAAATCACCTAAATCACCTTTTCCCCACATGCTTGACCATGCCTAGATGCCTAAACCCATTCAGTTTCTCCCATGTGATTGGATGATTAGACATTTGTGTTGAATAATTGAACAAATATATTGTTCATGTTGCATAAAGATGTTGTATTTGTAATGTATTCACAGACAACGTATTGTATTCTTTTCCGATAAAAAGCAAGGCTCGTATTAGAATATCTAATGATAGTAGCAAAAACATTTCTTTCCCCATCTTTCTGCCTGGTTCAAACTGTATGACCCTAAAAGGCTTTTTTTTCTGTTCTGCCATTTTCAGTTTTCTGAAAATTTGCATCACCTTATATTGTCCTTGACTTTTCAAAAGATGACTTTTGTCATCTTGTTGCACCCTCTTCTTCAGCACACAACAGCATGTTTGCAGAACAGTAGATGAAGTGTGTATTGTCTTTTGCTGACTTTAGTGAGTCTCAGCTGAAATGTACACTGCACTTACTTGGAAACCTCAAATTTAGAAGTAATAAATTGACCTAAAATGTGTTTTTTATATTTATGAATTTAATTCAAATGCATCTGTAGCTTCAATATAAACAAAAAACATAAACTCAACAAATGTCACCTACAGTCAAAAAATCAGATTGGGTTACAAGGACTCTGGAAAAAATTAACCCCAGAAAATACATGAAACATAAGTTTCCATGTTTTTTTTACAAGTTGTACAATAACCTTAACTTTTACTTTGACTTGTTATGCTTGGTGTGAAGGTTCCAGTGAGCACATCTCCTTTTCTCTCTTTGTCAAAGTGAAAATCTGTGGAGCTGAAGTGTGGAGTTCTGAAGTTGAGGTCAAACTAATACAAGGACACAGAGGTGAAGTCCACAGTCTAACATGCGGGGATACATCCCCTTCACTCTGGCCATATTTAGAGATGTGACTCTTGGCACATCTGAGAAAAAGCTTCCCTGGAGGTTCAAGAAGGTCGATCCGGTCTGGAGGACCACAACACAATTACAGTTCTATTTCTTACAGAGATGTATAAGTGGGCTGAGGTGCACAGTGGGTGCACTTCTACAATCCCACTGTTAGCTTTTAGCACCACACCCCTGCTGCTAAAATCTCCTGGATGTCCCTGCTATGCTGCAAAAAGGGTTCGGGTGTTGCAATAAGCGTGTTATTAACCTCTTGCTTCTGGCGTCTGTCACACCCTCTCTCTGACAAACACTGCAGGATCCTGTAGATGTGCATCAATCTGCCTTTTTTAACCACCAAGCTCCTCAATTATTCAGAAGCAGTGTGCAGTCAAACATTCCCATCTAAAGACCTAACACTTGTTTGACCAGCAGAATTTCCAATAGTCGTGTAGAGACATATGGAGTAAATGGCTTCAAAACGCACGTAGAAGATGGACCCAAAGTCTTTTCAGGCTTAAAGACAGTCTGTATTTCAATTGAGCTAATATAAGCTAATGTTAATGGCACATGTTTGTTTTTTTTAAATCTTCTATTGATATTTTGCTGTATAAGTCAGTTTTTTAAAAGACATGTACTGATGTACTAATACCCAGTCCATAGTGTCACATCACAGAAAAACATAAATATTAAACAAAGTGCTTAAATGTTCACTGGCACAGCATCACTGGCTACATGTGACTAATCAATACCCATACACAAAGGTCAAAAAGTAAATTAAAGCCATAGACACATACACAATTATTATAATTTCTTTGCCTGTTCAGATGTGGTCCCAACTCTGCCAACAGGAGTTCAGTAGTTGCCCCACAGAGATCCTTAAATAGGAACGAAAGTGGCTGTGATACATCTTCAACTGCTAGATTAAACCATGAAATTGTCCTTGGTACTGCCTTCTCACGAGAATCAAATGAACCCAGAAATTTAGTTACTTATTGTTCTTGTTTAAAAACATCAGGACCAGCTCATCACTCTTTGATGTCGATTTTGGTCTTGATGTCGCAAAGCCTTGGGTCTGTGTGTACAAATTGAATGACAAGTTTGTATCCAAAAGCTTTGGAATTTCGGGTTGTTTTTTTCACTACGTGTTCAGTGTGTAATGGCCTTCAGAAAGATAGAGGCGTTCATGTATCACTAGCAATACAGCGTAATACTTCTTTTTGAGTGCTTAAAGACACTACTGCAGCACATTCATGGATAGAACCTGATCAGTGCTCTGCATGTAGCTTATTTTGTGAGTCACAAATACAACAGTGATGATATTTTTATTTTTTGTGGCTTTTAACTTTTACTTTCAGTCACTATTTAGACACTAGAATTACTTGTGATGGTTAACAAGCTGACATGGTTTTGGATGATGCACACCACATCCTCCAGAATAAAGAGAAGAGCAACCATCTGGCTTGTTGAAACACTCACTTCAAAAGCCTGAATCTCTGATGGTATTAGTATTAGTGTCTAAGGAACTTGCAGCGTTTCCATCTGGAAAGGCACCAGACATGTTTTAGAGCTACATACAATCCCATCCAGGTGACATCTTGCTCAGGGAAGGTCTTGCATAGTTTTGCAAGACAACGTGAAACTGCACACTTCATTTATTCCAATAGCATGGCTTCATAGTAGAAGAATCCAGGTGCTGAACTGGTCTACCTGCAGTCCAGATCTTTCACCAAATGAAAAAAAATTGGAACATTATAAAAAGTCAAGCTACTGTTTTATTGAGAGGGGATGAAGAGGGGATGCTGCACTGTCATAAATGTGGTCCACAGCAGTTCACCCCATCAAATTTAAAATGACTTTATTTTGTTTCTTTAAAAGTACATTTTCTAGATTAATAAAAAATAAATTATTGCTTGGAAACGGAGTTGCATAATATATCATATATGTACAAAACAAATCACATAACACAAAAAAAAAGGAAGATTTAGTTCTTCATTAGTTTTTGCAGGTGACTTTGTGGCCCTGTGATGATTCGTCATCCTCATCCCTCTCCTACACCCACCCCCTTCTCTTTTCGTTTGACCTATCCTTCACCAAGGCCCAGTGTAATCCCTTTGAGTTTGGGCAAAACAGAGTTTACAGGGGAAGGAGGGGTGAAGGTTGTACTGAGGCTACGAGAAAGCCTGCTTGTTTATCAAAGAGTCAAAGATGTGATGTTGCCGCTACAGCAATGTTCTTCAGGGAATTATAATATGCTTTGTGTATTAATACACTGCAATACATTGAATGTGGAACTGTGGTCTGTGAAAAGTAGTAAATGTGATGAAAGTACCACCCACCCTCCTAGAATTATTTTTATTTGTATTTATTTATCTTATAGTAGTTGCACTGTTTCTTTTATGGTCAAAGAGTTTTGTTAGAAGAAGGAAATTTAAATGATCTCATGCAAATGTATATAAATGGAACACTTCTTCACATGGTTTTCTTCAATGCTTGAAAGTGGTTAAACAAACATTTTCAGCATTTTTCAAGTATTTAGTGGCAAATATAGTGTTACAGATCATTGTTCAATTGTTGTTAGTCAACACCACATAGCATGAAAAGTGTGCTTTGTTTGGACATTAAAAAAAACAAACTTAAAACTTGATCGTATTGACATCACTACACATTTCAGTTCACAGTTCAGTCTGTATTTATCAGTGAACTAAGCCAGCAAACAGGCTTTGGTTGGGTGTCTTTAGAAGACTTTACTTTCTTTTCTCTTAGGCCAGCATTCTTCTGATTGGTTAAAGGAGGTGGGTGGGGCTTCTTTGCTCTCAATGACTTCATGAAGAGCTAAGAGTAGAAAAAAGTGTGACAAACTATGCCCCCACCACCACCACCAAAAGAGAAAAAAAAGGAAATATGCACTTGAAAACATTACTAATACATTCAATATCATCACTTTGTTATTTGTTAGGTAACACCTTTTTCTCATTTTTATGGAACTATATAAAATTTCATTGGATAAAAAAACAAAAAATGAATTTAATTAGACTGTTACAAAGACTAATGCTGAAACCCATCTCTGCTTTTAAATCTTTGTTCAAATGTATAAAAATGTAAATAAATGTGTGTAAAATAAATAAGAACATACAGAGGCTAGTTTTAACTCATTTCTATGCTAAGCTCTTTTGGGAGGGGCAGGGGGAGAGAGAAGTTAGTGGAGACGTCGGTCCTGCATTTGAACTTAACCTGGCCGTGGCCCGGGACTGACGCAGCAATTAGCACCAGGGATCAGCATCAAAAGGAACGGCACAGTGTGAAGCTGGTCTAATTAGTCATATGAACGGAGGCAACAGACCGACCACTGCATGCCTCAGGTTGTAGGGCTGTGGGAGTGTGTATGCGTGTGTGGAGGTCTGACTAAGTGTAGTCAACAGCAGGTGAATGAGAGTCCATGTTGGTGAAGACATGCTTCAGATCAAAGCTTTCTTATGTGTGCTAAGTGACCTGATCTGATCTGTTACTGAAACAAAGAAAAACATCCCCACTGCTTCTCTGCAAACTCTCGCCACTGCAACAAGATCATTATTTTCATACTTTGGCCTCGTAGCTCAACTCATGAGCAAGATGAATTCTTATCAGAGATTATTTGAAATGAACCATGCAAGAAATTAAAAGAAGCACAATGAAGTTTTAATGGTTGAGACTGTCCCTGAACAGAGTTTTGTAATTAAGTAAGCTGTAAACAGTTCAGGTGAATAGTTGAATAGTCCTTTCATATTTTTAACATTATTTTACATATCTTGAAAACTGCTTTATTGCCAGTGTTAAGAAAGTATATATTCCTTAAGATGTTAAAGAGAGGTAATAACAGCTCGTTAAAATATACATGTTATAAAAACGAAGCAAGCTGTCTGTTAACAGTAAGTGATAAGGATTAGTGGTAAAGAGAGTAAATTAAATTGTTGAAAGGAGACAGTTTGTTTTTTTTTTAGTTTGTTTTTGTTCTTTGCAATCAATAGCATACAATTTGTTTATAAAGAAGTAAACAGTGCTGCACTGAAAATGTCTTTGGTCTAGCAGTTAACCATGGTAACCAGTAGTTACCAGTAACAGTAATAGAAAAAATATTTTCACATAAAGATTGCTTTGATAGTTATAAAACTGTTGCCATCACCTGTGGTTTGCGTAGAAGAAATGTCCAGCAAGCGGTACTGAAACTGGGAAAAACACAATGTAAACAATGTTCATCTTCCAATTCAAAAGTGAGCATTTTGAAATGTGCTGGTTGCTGTTTGAGGCACAACTTTTACTTTGAAAGTTAAATTTCTTGATTTCAGGTTGGCGTCACATTTCTGTATGGGGAAATGGCAAGTGTGTGGAGACAGGTAGACATCTTCTGTGCAATCACGGCAATCTTCTAATGATCGAAGCAATAGCAACAAAACTTTTTAGTGCGCCACACTCTTTACAACCAGTTTCACCTGAGGACAGCTAACAAACTCCAGCAACCACTTTCCAACCAGCTACCGGAGGTTGCCCGGAGGTCACTGACTGGTCTGAGGTCAAGAACTCTTTTCTTTATTGACATATTCTTGGTCAAATATTAGCAGGAGAATCAGCACCTCCAAATCTGAAGCCATGGTCCTCAGCCGGAAAAGATGGAGTTTCCCCTCCGGGTCAGGGATGAGTCTTGCCCCACGTGGAAGAGTTTAAGTATCTCGGGGTCTTGTTCACGAGTGACGTGAGAAGGGAGCGGGAGATCGACTGATGAATTGGTGCTGCAGCTTCAGTGATGAGGACGCTGTACCGGTCTGTTGTGGTGAAGAGAGAGCTGAGTGTAAAAGCGAAGCTCTCAATTTACTGGTCAATCTACGTCCCTACACTCACCTATGGTCATGAGCTGTGGGTAGTGACCAAAAGAATGAGATCACGGATACAAGAAGCAGAAACGAGCTTCCTCCAAAGGGTGGCTGACCTCTCCCTTAGAGAAGTTCGGCGATCCCGGAGGGGCTCAGAGTAGAGCCGTTGCTCCTCCACATCGAAAGGAGTCAGTTGAGGTGGTTTGGGCATCTAACAGGGATGCCTCCTGGGTGCCTCCTTTGTGAGGTGTTCCGGGCATGTCCCACTGGGAGGAGGCCCCGGGGCAGACCCAGGACACTCTGGAGGGATTATATCTCTCGGCTGGCCTGGGAACACCTTGATGTTCCCCTGGACAAGCTAGAGGAGGTCACCGAGGACAGAGAGGTCTGGGCTTCTCTGCTTGGGCTGCTGCCCCCGCAACACGGACCCGGATAAGTGGAAAAAGATGGATGGATGGAAATATTAGTAGGTGGGTGGCTATACTTGACCTCAAGTGGCAAAGTTATTTAATATCTGAACAAACAAGAAAGTAGGTGACTCCCTGTGACCATCATTGACTTTTACTTTTCAAAAACCACCGCAGCTGTGGTTGTCACACCTTAATGGAGAAATCCCTTTACGAAAACTGTCAGTGAGAAGCTTTTATTGAAGCACCAGAGGGTTTTCAAAACATTGATGACCACTGATAGTTCTAATGCTACAGTGAATAAGAATAAGAATTTAAAAAAATTAAGAACCCATGGGAGCAAAAATGTTCACAACCCACATGTTTTCCACACATTCTTGGTCAATTTTAGTCGAATACAGTAAAGAGAACATTAACAAAGAAGGAGGGATGCCCTTTATGGCTCTGATGGATGATCGAGCAGGCATTCACAACTCTTCTGATCATGCCCATTCAGCAGATTCACTGGTATACAATGTACAACACAACAATGTAATATATGTATGTAGTATTTGTATTGTATTATCTACCATCTTTGTTTGAGAGCATCTTTGGAATTTGATGCACAAAGATAATAAAATATATGTAAATTAGTTCAAGTTACTCGGATGGTTTAGAAAAAGCTGCACACTAAGGTACACAGACTGCTGTTAAAGTACAGCCATTAACAGTGGCCATGACTGGTTGTACATAAATCAGGTTTCTCAGCTCCCCGGTGCCCCTTCAGGCCCTGCAGGTGAACAAAGACATGTAATATGCAGAAGTAGCTGTGATAATGGGGATTTACATTGGCAAAACAAACCTATGCACATATATTAAATGTATTCTTGTAGGCAAATAGTCGCCCCTGCTGCCTGCACTGTAATCTGGTAAAAAATCGTCAGGGAGGTGAAAGGGTTGGGTCACAACAACAGCCATTTCATTACTGTGGCTCAAATGTCCCAGGATTCAATTCAATCACGGGGCGATTATTTTTACTCAGTTTCCACTCTGCGGGGAATTGGCTGTCGTTTGTTGCTGACCTTTTCACACGGCGGCCATTTATCCCGAGGAATAATTGTTTAGGTGGTTTCATTGTCATATCCCTGAGTGCTTGGGGCTCTTATTGTGGTGAGATGTCACCTATCCTGTTATCTCCTGCCACTGATGCGTCGCAGGAAAGCACCGCAAACACTTCTATTGGGTCAAGTTTTTTTTGTTTGTTTTTTAAGAAACCTGTAAATTGACAGTTTTACTATTTCCTTGAAAACTTTCAACAATTTATGACTAAAAGCAACTGAGTGTTTTTACACTCAAACATACAGTTAATATAAAGGTTCCTCATTCATTCATTGACTTCATGTTACAGTTGTTCATTTTCTCCATGTTTTCTCCAGGAGTCAGTTTAGGAAATCGTCAACTAGACTGAAGATTAGTGGTTCAAACCACCAATTTTGTTTAAGAATGCAGAAACGTATAAATAATTTCATAAACTGAGAAAGGATATGAATCAAATCTAGAGCAACATATGGAGCTGATCCAGATCTGAAAATGTTTTAAAAATGAATGTGTCCACAAACCTTTGAAAACAAACAAACCAAAAATATAAACAAAAAGTATTTGTGCTATTTGAGCATATTGCCTTTTTCAGTTAAAGTAGCAACAACTCGAGTTGTCTTAAATGATCTGATTAACTCCTTGAGTGTGTTTACCGAAAGACTAAATATGAACAAACATGGACTCACTGTAGGTGTGCTTGTCCCTTGTGCTTAATGCCATAGTGGTCTTCTTCAGTTTAGGACATTAAAAGTGGCTCTGGTATGTTTATAGGTAATAAGATTTTTAGGGAATATTTAATGTAAGGTTTTGTGACATAATGACAGGAAAGCGTTTAAATACAGAGCTGGATCTTAAAATGAGGTTAAAACTGTGTTAAACATTCATGTAGGTTATATACACATACTTTATAAAGAGTAAATCTTAACAATGCTTTTTCAATCTGGCCCAAGATTTCGAGGCAGGTTTTTGGGTCGTTTGGCTTTGAACCACACAGACATTTTTTTCTGTTTTCCCTGTGACTCATCTTGTATTCAGGCACCGAGTCTAACCACCATCTGTGTCTCACTTCCAGGCCGTCTGCTTCTTTAAGGCTGCACCGGCCCCTCAAAGTGTGAATAATATTCAGTAAGGAGTAACGCTTAAGTGGGAAAGCTTTTAGCACATTATCCACTGGCAATTGCAAGGTAATCTAATTTGCCAGCGCAGGTCTCTTATTAAATATCTGCAGCAGCAGATTTGCATTCAGGAGTCTCCTAATGGGTTTAGCTCCCCGGCAGAGCTCTGGCTCGGTGTTTATGTAAGCCTCCATCTTTGAGAGAGAAGAGAGAGTGACATTGAGGACATACACTCACACACACACACTGAGCAAGAGAGAGAAACAGATATACCTTTAGAAAAAAAAACATGTAGTCAGCGCTTCAGAAATACGATGCTTTCAGGTGCTCTTCAAAATCTCAATTTTCCAAGCTCAGCTGTGGCTGCCAGTGGTCTCTGTGATTGGTTGCTGTGAACCAAGCAGTGCAGATGTTGTGTCCAGGAAGAAAAAAAAAAGAAATTGTCTTGATAAACACTCTGCATTAGGTGACGTCTAGACCGGATTCAGTCCCTATCAAGTTAAAAGCAAGGGAAATAAAAGAAAAAAGATTTATTTAATCTGTCTTGAAAGCTTTCTTCTTTGATATAAAATTGAATGAGTGACTAAGGACAGTAATAAGATGATAACAGTAGGGGATCTGAGCCTGGCAGACCCGCAGTATAGACTACAGGCTGGACTTGTGGACCTGCTGGTGGGCCTGTTAAAAATAATGTGAATTTCCTGTTGTCACGTGAAAACTGTGTGTGTTCAAGATTAGGTGATTACTGGTGTGTGTCATAGAATGGATTAACCCAACACGGCAGCTCCTGCACTCAGTAAGGTCCCTGTATGTGTGTGCTTAAGTCTATCTTTGTGCAGACCAGTGTGGTAAGTTTTAGACCTTTAGAAAGTGTGGACATTTTGGTTGTTCCTCACTCTGTAAAACGCCCTCAGATTTTTGGTGGTGGGTTAATTCTTAATTTCAGGATTCAGGTTAGAATTAGGATTAAGACTTGGGTATTATGCCAGAGTCGGAAAAGCAGAAACATCAAAATGATGGCAGAAATCCATGGACTGGTGCATCTGGTTGAACTGGTGTTCAGCTCAGAGGATCGCGTCTGGATTTGGAACCATTAAAGGGCATTACACTGCTGTCAGCCAAAGATATTATTTGCTAGTAATTTTTACATTTGGACTAATTTGGACTAACCAATTAGACACTTTGTTTTTTTTATGCATTTAAACCCTTTCTCCAACTGAAGTTTGGGGTCATATTTAACATTCTTGTGTTGCTGGATGTGCTAGCTGTTATCCCATTTAAACAACACGGAGCCGCAATTATTGAGCTTCAAGTGAGGTTGGAGTCAGCTCTAGGAAAAGTCTTGTTTCTTGTCAGTGTTTCTTTCATATCAATTCATAATTGTGACATGAGCAGATATTGTGTATGTTAAGCTTTCCCCATCATCTCACTTCTGCTATTAATTATCAAATAGCTCCATCTTGGGCAAACATCTCCTGGAAAATCTCTGCTGTTGACATTTTGGGTTTGTGGTTCCCATCATGTGGTCTGGTGGGGGTCCTTGAGAGGGCTCCAAATATAAAGTACATTTCTCTGTTTATTTCTTTCCTTTGTGTTGTGCAATGACAGCAAAGAATTACATTTTCCGAACCATATGTTTGTCGTTTCCTTCAGTCATCACCCGAGTACAGACAGTCATAAAAATCTCACATCAGCCCTCTCCAACCACACTCTCTCTGTATATGGGGTCTTTGGCATGAAAAAGAAACCCTGTCAGGGTATCTAATTGGCTGCCTGGTAGCAGGGTGGCTGTGGGACAGTGGGAGTGTGACGTGGAGACAGAGGCAGCGATTGGAGGGCAGACTGGAATTATAAGGGGAGGGTGAGCCGGAGAGACGCGTCCCAAAGTGTAGTCGGCCTCAGATCTGGCACTGCAGGACGCGCACAAGTCTGTGGAGTCAGCCCTTCTTCGTCTTCTCTCACCATGAATCCAGCAAGACTCCCAACTCGGCAGTGACAAGCGTTTCCGAATTGACAAGTTTAAGAGCTTTGCGCAGAAAGGCCGAAATCGAGGAGAAACTGTGCGTATTTTCCTGCACATTTTTCTTTACGTCGCTGGCAGTTGGAAGCAGGCGGAGTTAAGCCTTTCTGGGGGAATTTGTTTCTTATTCAAAGGGGAATATTTTGTTCCAATCTCTTCGCCGACATGGAGTACACTTCATCCCCGAAACCGCAGCTCTCATCCCGGGCAAATGCTTTCTCCATAGCAGCCCTGATGTCCAGCGGGAAGCCCAATAAGGACAAGGAGGCGGAGGAGAACACCATCAAGCCTCTGGGTAAGAGAAGAATTGAGGAATTAAATCAGAAAACTTAAACGGTCCCAACGTGAGTTTAGTTTTGGAGTTACGATTTCGAATTACTTCAAATTGCAGTTAAACATCCCATAATAAAAGCGAGTTTATCAATGAATGGCGTTTGTAACATCAGTGGTGAAGCAAGAAAATGTGGACGCGTAAAAAAAGCATTCAGTGTTTTACAAATAACGACATGTTATAATGAAAGGAAAATCCTGAAGAAACAAATTAAATAAAGATGAAGTGTGATAGCAGTGAGGAGAGGTTCTAGTCTGTAAAATGTAAAAGACAATTAATGAGGATAAATAGAGTTACAGTAAACATCCATTCCGTTTATTATAAACATGAATCAGTAAAAGTAACCAATGTGTTCAATGTAAGAGTTTTTAATATTTAAATGATTGCAAATAAAAAGGCTCTAAAATGACCCGGCGCCTTAATTGTTCCAATATTTAATTTTCCTGTATTTTAAAGAGATTATTTTTTCTTTTTTTATTTCTCTATATTTTGTTTTAATATTTAGTTTATCAACTAAAGACGAATTACTTCTCCAAAATATCTGGTTATGTTTTTTTTAAAGCAGGCATGTCAGAGAAGTATTATACTTAAGATTTAAGATTTTCTGTAAGAATGTAAATTGTGCTTCTTCTCATTAACGACAGACGTGTTCTGCAGATCTGATATGTGTGTTTATTTTATTTGACCTTATCCGTGAAAGAATTACGTATATGGCCGCTCTAGCAATAATATATTATAATAAGAAGATTTATTACATTTATTATGCCGCAACACAACAGCACAACAGGATATTTTAGCAGACTGTGGTTACATACCTGCGTTTCCCTGTTTAAGACAAAAACTTGCAGTTGTTTATGGGGACATCAAAATCAAATGAGAATAATCATCCCTGTTTCTTCACACATCCACCTTAATTAAATAAAATAAAACAGAGCAATTCGTGGAGAAGTCCTCCTGCAACCAGCAGTCCCTGGCTGACCTGTCCTCTCTGGATGGGCATGGGGACTTCAGCGGGAGCGCGCCCGCCGTGTGCACGGAGCCGCTCATCCCCACCAACCCAGGCATCCCAAGCGAGGAGATGGCGAAAATCTCGTGCAGCCTTGAGACCAAAGAGCTGTGGGACAAATTTCACGAGCTCGGCACTGAGATGATCATCACCAAGTCTGGAAGGTAAACTACCGTCTATTATATTTTCACATTTTAACGTAGCCTATTTATTGTCCCATAAAAAGGCTATAAATATATCCGTACACAGAATACGTGACAGAATAGACGGATGAGAGAAAAATAAAAGACGACATTGTGAGAAATAAAAATAAATAATGAATTATGGTTCGTTTTTGAAAAAATAAAATTAGGATAAAGCTGCTCTGCAGCTCGGTCTGACTTCTTTAGATAGAGCAGCGATCAAAACAGGAAGCTGCAGACATCTGATGACTTCCCGCAGGTGCTGTGAAAGGACAGTTACACCATGATCTAATGTTTCACTGACCCAAGAGCCACCTGAAAAACACACGACAGGTTACTGTGACATAAAGGCAGACACTGCAGCTGGTGGATATGAGCCTAAAATAAACTAGGAAACGCAAATATCTAACTAACATTATTCACCAAATAAAATAATATATTTTATTCATCTATATTTTTATACATTATATTTATACACAGATTTAAGGAAAATGTGACGCAGTTTTAAGGACCTGTAAACGTGAACCTTGAACTGCATTTAACACATTTACGGACGTTGGTGAGGCGTCACTACCGTCAAACCCAGCAAATGCAAATTAATAATTCACTATTCAGAGTTGTATTCCTGCACAGAGTATGGCTTTGAAACAGAAGCTGTTTGTGAATATCCGAAAAAGAAAAAAAAGTTTACTGTGCATTTATTTATTTATTTATTTATTTATATTTTTAGCAAGCGTTACATTTAAAATGAGCACTGTTCTAACTCAGCAATTATTTCATTCTACTCTAATAAAACACAATTAGGAGGATGTTTCCAACCATCCGAGTCTCTTTCTCCGGGGTGGACCAGGACTCCAAGTACATCGTGCTGATGGACATTGTCCCAGTGGACAACAAGCGCTACCGATACGCCTACCACCGCTCCTCCTGGCTGGTAGCCGGCAAGGCCGACCCCCCTCTCCCCGCCAGGTACGAAGACCTAAACTCTCTCTCTTTAAAAAAATTAATAAATAAAAATACGTATACCCTTTATTAAAATCCCTTGTGTAGACTTGCATTTGAATATTAAAATGGTCCAAAGGAATTTTCCATATTTTGAAGGACTTTCTAAGTTAGATGAAATTACCGTAATTACATTGGAAGAATGGGTAGAATAATTCAGTAAAAATTCTTCTTTTTTTCCCCCTGGCACTTATGAATGTTATCAACCTGATTTATTTCAGTTGCAATATCAAACTTTATTCTTTATGAAAATATGGACACCACTGACTCTCTCCTGGTAGGGTATTGTTTATGTAACCTGACAGTCAGCGTTACAATGTAATCAACTTATGAAAAAGTGGAGAGCAGACTTATAATGATTTGATTCAAGAAGTAGATCGTTTCCAGGAGGCCTCTTTTCATTAACTATTTATTCTCATTTATATAGCTAGCCATTTATTTGAAGAACCTGGATTTTAGAGTCCAGACGAAGGTTGTAGTTTTCACTTAAACGCTGTTTAGTTTTTTAAAAATCCACTGATAATGTGCTTATTAACAACTTTGCTATAGTTAGTCTGTTAAAACTGAAAATTAAAACAAAAACACTTCTGGGAAGATTAGGAATTATTAAATCTTACAAAATAATAATTTAAAAAAAAAACCCTCAACATATAATAATATTGTTTTGTTTTTTTTAAAAAGCATTCTGGCAAAAGGTGTAATGCTGTTTCTCATTAATGACTTTTTGTGGTAGTTTTACATGTAGTGTAGCTAATTCGATCTCACACCAAGCGGCTGTTGTGAATTTATAAACAGGGTGTGTTAAAGTAGGCCTACTGAACCTCATAATTATAAAAACAAATTATTACAT
The DNA here is from genome assembly GCA_015052645.1 of Benitochromis conjunctus. Classification (NCBI taxonomy): domain Eukaryota; kingdom Metazoa; phylum Chordata; class Actinopteri; order Cichliformes; family Cichlidae; genus Benitochromis; species Benitochromis conjunctus. Next base: position 17,962 of record VOQK01033625.1, read on the forward strand.
TTATTTATTTATTATTATAATAATGATCTATTTATTTATTTTTACACCACACTATTTACTGTAATTTCAATTGATTGGTCAGTCGCTAAGCGACTCTTAATTTGCCAGTTTGCTGAACGTTGATTGGGTAGGAAACGAACGCATTTCAGCCAATCAGAGGTGCTGTTCTTTTCCCCCACAGGTTGTACGTCCACCCAGACTCTCCATTCACCGGCGAGCAGCTGATGAAGCAAATGGTTTCCTTTGAGAAAGTGAAGCTGACGAACAACGAACTGGACCAACACGGACATGTGAGCGCCTGATTTTTCTTCTTTCTTCACATCTTTTGCTTCGAGAAAATAAAAACAACACGTCAAGTATTTATCCGGCATTATGGAGGCTTTAGTGTTTCGAAACCCCGTGAAAATGAGTTAAGCTAACTTCATTTCAGGCGAAATATACGACTTAAAGCAAATTGTTCTTTTAATCCTCCATTCGCTGACATCATCATGGCATGCACAAGCAGAGACCAGAACACAGTGCAGAAAAAATAACAATAATAATAACTGTCATCCATTAATAAGTCAACAGAAGGGCACAGTCTGGGAAACACGGCAATTATTAGTTTAAAGGGTGTGTGCGCTTTTGCAGTCCAAAAATAGCACCTCAATAGAATCTATTGAGGCGGATGTCTCCAAAACAAATACACAACGTGATGAGAAGAATCAAATTAAAAATGCTCTACACTCCTTTTATTTATTTTAGTTTTGTGTTATGTGTTTAAGAACATATAATATACGCAAAAGAATACATTTTAAGACCATTTTAAACAAAATAAAAATAACTGTAATATAGCTTCTTACCCCAATAAATCCTCTCATGCTATCATATGAACTGAATGCACACAAATTTTCATTATTTACTCATCTGCCATTGTTTCTGTAACACTGCAGCTTAAGTCTGATCATTTGAACGGTCAGCAGCAACAATAAAGACATGGAATTTACTCAAATATCACAAAAATCTAAAGACATTATATTTGGAATTTGGAAAGCGATTTAAATTTTTGAATTTGTTTTGTTACTTTATAAACAGAATAACTGCCCACCTGCACACACAAACATACACACACACACACACACACAAAACAACAACAAAAAGTGGTGCAGAAATATAACTTTTGATTAAAGACTGGAGTTATGTGCATCATATTTTATAAAAATCAAAATATTAGGAATCAAATTTTGATCACCTGTAGCAGAAAATTAAGTTTTCCAATCTGAAGACATGAGTTTCAGCTATAAATGAATTTTTCATCTCTGGGCTTCTTAACTTGAACCTTTTTCTGAGAATGAATAGTTGAGCCACTGAGTGTGGAGCAGTATTTTCATATTGCATTATATTTTTTATACTTTGTAGTTTGGGAAATTAAAATAAACAATTTATAGTAAGGAGATAAAGAATGTAACGAGAAAAAATTTGATATACAATTTCAAAAAATTACATATATAAAACATAAACCACAGAATGACAGGGAGGGGTTATATTAGAACGACTCAGCATTTGTATACAAATTCAGTCTATTTAGCTGTGCACACCCGTTTTGCGAAGCTTTTCAATTTTATGCTAAATGCTTAAAATGAATTTTTAATGATTTTAACGGCATAATTTTCCTCAGAGCAAAATTAATCTTTTCTCAAATACATTCCCCATTTTTCCATTTTTCTTATTTTGTGCATCATCCTTGTGGAAATCTTTTAAAACGATTCACAAATATCAGTGTAATTTAGTTTTTTTTATATTTGTAACTTTGGGGAAATGTCACTCCAACATTGGGGACTATTTTCTGCTGCACATTCATGAAGTTTTGTGGCAAAAGCATGTGAATGGGATTAGGTAAAAGTAAAGGGAAGTTTGTTTGTTCACACAATGAATAGTCCCTGCGACAGTATGACTCCCTGGTATGTTTTTAATGGACAATAATATCGCTTTGTGGTGCAGAGATAGAATACATAACTGAACAGAATATATCTGAACTTGATCTTGATGCACTCTGGTAACTCCAATGAGCTTTCACGTCTAAATTTCACTGTAAACTAATTCTTGCTCTTCTCATCCTCTGCAGATCATCCTCAACTCCATGCACAAATACCAGCCACGGGTCCACATCATAAAGAAGAAGGACCACACCGCCTCGTTGCTCAATCTCAAATCTGAGGAGTTCCGCACCTTCGTCTTCATTGAGACTGTCTTCACAGCTGTCACAGCCTACCAGAACCAGCTGGTGAGTGATTGTTAACTCCTGCAGGCTTAAGGACTCTGCCAAAAATCTGCTGCTGGTTCCCATGAAATTTTTAAATTATAAAAATTGCCACAAGCTCCATTTAAGAGCCATTCTGGAGCCTTTGATTGTATCACACGGGCCTTATCAGCACAGCGAGTTGTGCTGTCTGAGCACTTTAAAGACTTCTCATCCTTGGAAAGGGTAAAGGTTGAGATTAAAAGTGCACTTTAGACCTAACGAAGATCAGGAGATAGTATGTAAAAGTTCAAGTGTGCATCCACTTCTGCCTTTAAGACAGTATAATATATATAATGTATAGAGTACAATATATAGAACAACTTTATTATTTGATTGACACCATATACAGTAATACAAGCTCATCTTTGTTGGTGCCTCATTGGTGGATGTATATGTTGGACATATACGACTGGACTGGTTGTTTTGTATTTTTTGTATACCTATCCAGTTTAAAATTGCTGAAATGTGTAACTCAAATAACAAAGTTGTTCTGATATAGCGAAAGTGTTGAATAGCTTGTCTGCTGTCTTTATCCCCTTCTTTGTGCACACTGTAAGTAGGTGAAGCTGAGCCAGAACAGAATTCCTATAAGAAAATCATGTTTCTTATGATTTTTAATTATTTGTGAAATTCTCACAGTTTTCCCCAATAAAACTAAAATAATTGATTTAAATTTTGTGACCTGCAAACTTTTTCATGCTGTGCTGGTGGAAATAAATAAATCCGGTCATTTAGAGTTTATATAATTTAATTGTAAAAAGTAAGAGCTGGGAAATTGTGCTGCTTTTTCTGCGTGCCCATTTATCCACTGCTTGTTTTGTAGCACAAAGAGGAGACATGCTTAGTGACACTAAAAAATATAAATACCTCCAAAACCTGGCTGTGCTTTGTTCTTGTGTGGCTGTGGCGGTTGTAGAGAAGCAGCGTGAAGAGGCATGTTGACTCAGAACAAACAAAAACAATAAAACGAGGTGTCAAACCTGACGTGACAGACTTGTTTCACTCTCCTGCTCCTGTCTTTTCCCAGATAACCAAACTGAAGATTGACAGCAACCCGTTCGCCAAAGGTTTCCGGGACTCCTCGCGGCTGACGGACATGGAGAGGTACAGGGGATTCTGGGTCCTGCACTGTTTGTTTACCTCTCTCCCCACCGCTGCCGATAAGATACACGATTAGGGGGGAGTGTTAGATAGCCGGGGTTGCTGCTCATTAGTAAATACAGAAGCTGGAGTGTTTATTTCCTTCTGTTTGTGTCAGTGGAGAATAGATCATCCATGCGCCACATACTGTACTCTGTCCATCTCTCTGTTCTTGCTTTCACATCTTTTATACTTCTTTTCTTGTGTCTTCATACACCCCTTGTACTTTTTGTTTCACTGTCCTCACTTTAATTTTTATTCACCCTTTTTTTTTTTTTTTTTTTTTTTTTTTTTTTTTTCCCTTTTTTTTTTTTTTTTTTTT
>VOQK01033625.1:21724-38151 GCA_015052645.1 Benitochromis conjunctus
TTTTTTTTTTTTTTTTTTTTTTTTTTTTTTTTTTTTTTTTATAGTTTATATATTTCTCCCATTTTTGTCATTGTCTTTTTTCTTTTACTTGGTCCTGCTACTTTTCTTTACTTTCCCTTTTTGATTCCCCTCAGTCCTTCTTTATTGTCCCCTTTTCTTTAAAATGTTCCTTTTCTTCTTTTTTTCTACTCTGTGTTTTCTCTATGTCCCGTTAGTCTGTGGATTAGTTGTATCCCTCTTCTTCCTCGTCTCTATTTCTACATCTTCTCTTTTATTTATTAGTTCACATTCTCTTTGCTTACCTTCTTGATCATCCTTCCCTTCTATTTCCTTTTTTCTTTCGGTCTTTTCTTTCTGTCCTCCCTCTTTACCTTCTTTGTTCTTCATTTCTGCCTGTCTTATCTTAAACACATTTTAAACACTGAAACTCCCAGCTATCGTCCTCGTTTCTTTCCCCCATCACTTGTGCTTTTTTTAGTCCTTTTATCTTGCTTTTCCTTTTGTTATATGTTCTAGTTTCATTTCTCAATATTCTGCATGAACAAAAGGAGTTTGTCTGTCCTTTATACATGCGCACGCACGCACGCACGCACACAGACACACACAGTTATAAATCACCCCTCCAAAGGATTTTTTTTTATGGATGCTGCCAAAACACACACTTCTTGTAATTCCCGATTCCGGCACTACGGCCAAAATCAGCTGACAAAATCAGACCATCTGCCCATTTCCTTCAATCAAATATCCCAAACAGAGACTGTCGAAAAACAGCCAGACAAACACTCCTCCTCCCTCCTTCTTCTCCTCTGTCTTTCTCTTTTTTGAGGGCTGTGAATTAGACCCGATCAATTGATCTTAGGGAGCTGCAGAAATCACATTAGTCTGGAGTCGGCCACTGCACTAAAACACACTGTAATTCAATTGGCTGCAGTGACTGATTGAAACCAGCATGCTCCGCCTCTTCCCCTCCTTGTTTGCCTCCCGCCTGATGCTGTGTATTGTGGGAGTTCACGGTGGCCTCTCTGCCGGAGGGGCCCGACGCTGATAAAAACACACACATTTGTACTCCTCCGCTGACAGATATTGCACTTTCCTAACCTAATTGGAGGCACGGGGGCTGCAAGGAGGGGGGCTGCTAATGTGAACGCATGGCTCTCGTGATGCAGACCACTTGCCTGTCCACCCAGCCATGCACACGCACTCGTGAACACACACTACCCCTGCCCCCCCCTCAACAATTTGTGTCACTGTGTTTGAGAAGTGCTGTCTGACAAGACTCAAATGAGCTAATGCACTTTGTGGGATAGTAAACACACACAGACTCACACATACACAAACCAAAATCTACGTGCACAGCCGACACAAACGTTAAAATACACAAAGGGGAAATTCACATTTAGACATGCTGCCAAAAAACATCACGTAAAGAGGAAAAATCTTGTTACTGCACAGAAACAAAGAATGGGCGAAAAGGCCGACATGAGAAAACTGCACTGGTGTTAAAAATAAATGTGTGACCCGTCAGTTTCAGTGTCACTAACCCCTTAAGATTGTGGGAGAATGAAAACTTTGGTGCAATCTCTCTAAATGAATTTAAAAATATAAAAACATTATAGATGAAAAACCCAAATCATTTCTATTTGTTTGATTCTGATCTTGATGTTGTATTTGTTTTATGTTGTCAGACATTAATGGATAATTGAAGTTTCTATCAAAGAATTCAACAAAACTATTTTGCAACTATTATATTAAGCTTCTACATTCAAATATTCTAGAAATTACATTTTATTAAAAAAGCGACAGATTTTTATTTTTATTTTTTTTAAATCTGCATCTCAAAAAGTCAGAAATATCTCAGAATATATATATATATATATATATATATATTTAAAATGACAAAAAGAGATTTATTTTGGGGCTCTCTCTTCGGCTTTTGCTGTAGGGAAAGTGTTGAGAATCTGATCCACAAGCACTCATACGCCCGGTCGCCGATCCGAACCTACGCGGGTGACGAGGAGAACCTGGGCGAGGATGGACAAGCCTCACACATCAGAGGTAAATGCTCATAAATGCACACGCCACACATCCTATGAAAACATTATATTTGGTGAAGCTAGTCGTCAGTGTTTTTCTTTCATTTCCTTTTTTTCAGCTCCCATGTAAAACAGAAACTCATCATTCTCTTCATCTTTTTCTGCAGTTACTATTAATTATTAATTTCATCAAACAGTTAAGGAAGTTTACCATTTAAAAAATACAGGTGAACTAATATGTGAGGGATAAATTACAGTGCCACTGATGACCGAACATGATCTAGTGAGTGTATGTGGGAAGAAAACACTTCAGCAGCTACTGATGAACAAATATTTGGAAAGTATATTAGTTACTAAGAACTACAACATGCATAATAAAAGTAATATAGAGGCTACTTTTCTGTGTCATTAAAGGCAGCATATGTCATATACACAGTATGGCAGAATATGATATAGTACTGATACGAAGACCAATATCTGTGGTTCTTCTACTAAATGTAAAAGTGTTTGTTTGGGGGGGGGGTGTTTGGCGCTTTATAACATCATGGAGTCAGGAGAGAGGACTTCATTTTAGCTGATGCAACATCTGAAAATAACCAAGTCTGCAAGGTCTACACAAAGCAGGAATCCAAAAGACAAGCAGCTAAATAACAAAAAGGGCAGAAAGTTAGAAGAAACTCACCTTTAAAGCAAAACAGGAAAAAATCAACGTATAAATAACTAATGCTGAGACATGAAGACAAACACGTTACATAATGAAAGATACAGGAGAAGAAAGTAGATTGTGGAAACTAGAAAGATGGCAAAACAATCGAAAACAGCAGATGTAGTCCAAAAACCCAGAGACCATGTTATTTAATGTTGGTTTAAATCTTTTTGTTACGTTTATGTGAGCCTTTTTCTGGTATCTACCCAACTGAACTGACATTCATCTGTCTCTTGTAGGTTCAGCGTTCACCGCCTCAGATAACCTCTCCCTGAGTTCCTGGGTCACCACGACCTCAGGTTTCTCAGGTTTTCAGCACCCACAGTCCCTATCGGCCATGGGCACCGGCGCCGCTTCCCTGCCCCACCCCATCCAGGGCTCCCTGCCCCCGTACAGCCGACTGGGCATGCCGCTGACACCCACCGCTCTGGCTGGAACCATGCAGGGCAGCGGCCCCTCTTTTCCCTCCTTCCACATGCCACGCTACCACCACTACTTCCAGCAGGGCCCCTATGCTGCCATCCAGGGACTCCGCCATTCCTCCACTGTGATGACACCATTTGTATGACTCCATTCTGGGGAGGAGATGGATGAACCTCGCTCTGACACTCACCCCTGTTTCGGAGCATCAAGCTCTTTCCTCACTCCTCATCCACTTTGTATCTTTCCCTTCGGTCTTTGTAAATAGTTCACCTACAGTGAGTGAGGTGACTGTCGTGACATAAAGAGGATGAGGTGTACTGACAGCCAATCAAAAAAGGACTGTGGCGCCATCCTTTGGACCTGCGGAAACACCAGCAGATCCTGTGGTTTCTATGAACGCTTAAAAGACACTGTACAAACACTTGTGACCTCAATACAAACTATAAAACCTAAAGCAAGGTGATAGCAGGAGCATGTTTGATCTTGGCCCTTCTTGAACAGAAAGTGGATCCTTGACTTATTTAAAGAAACAAGTAGAAAACCCTGTCTTCCCTTAAACAGGCACTAATGGCAGCAGGGGCTCGCCTGGATCTAAAGATGGCAGGCAACTCTGTGGTCCTTCAAAATGACTCCACCGGCTGGACACCGAGGCTCAGTCTGTGAACATGTCAGCAAGGCGGAGCAGCCATCTCAGGTTTCCTCTGTTTTGGAGAAAACCAGCCATATGTACAGTTCAAAGTTAGAACTTAACACTGTTTCAAAAATAATGTCAAAAAACATGTTAAAATGCATTGTACAAAGGCAAACGTGCTACATTTACTCATAGGAAAATTCTCACTGTGGAGTTAAACAAATAATAGGACGCATGCTGACCGCAGTAGACATACACACTTTATATGGAAAATTATGAGCCAAAAAAAAACTAATGAAAAGGTGGATTTTGCTTTGTTTAAAAGACCAGTTAATGGAAGCAGTGAACTTACTCATACCATGGATGTATTGAAAGAGCTGGATACCATACTACAACTGCTGATTTTTCTTTTCTCCTTAGTGACCATTTAAATCTCTATAGACACCCGAAACTGAATTTGAAGGTTAATATGATTACTGTTTGTTTAAATAACGTTTAATCAGTGTTGGTTTTATATTCATAAAACTTTTAAAAGGATCTAAAGGTGATTTGAAAAAGATCAGAGCGAGAGATGCTCCTTAGGATATCTTTTAGTATTTCTAAAAAAGTGGCACTCAGGTGTCGTTCAGAGGAAACCACACTTTTAATTATGTGTAACTTCAAGACAAAGTAAAATCTGAACTGCTGAGTTACATAACAGTTCACTTGCACCACAGTTGTCATGAAAGGGGAAATTAGCTATAGAGGCCCAAACAGTGTTTTGTCACAGGCTGTAAACCTGATAATTCTCCTGTAAAGTTGGGCATATTTACACTGAGTCAGCGCTGACTCACTTTATCAACAAGCCTCAAGTGGCCATTTGGGGAATTGCAGTTGTTGGCATTTCAGTTTATTCCAGTTCTTATAATACGTCCGTGGTAAACACACGCAGACCTTTAATCTAAGAATTAGCTTTGAATTTAACACAAATAAGGCCCACCGCGGACCAACAGCAAACTTTCTAGACGGAGGCAGAGGACGTTTATCTGGGTGAGAAGTGACATAAAGAAGAGTTCTTCAGCATTTCATTTTTTTAAATTACCCAATCAACTTTACATTAGCATACAGTGTAGCTCAGTGACTTGTCCTTAACATCTGAAACCAACGATCCAACATGCTGTGATTGTTCATCTCTGTGGAGTTGAGAAAGTACGCTTTGGTACTTTAGTTTAAGCATGATTTCACAAAGACTGATGAATGTCACTATCTGGACTCGGACTGGACTCTAACTAAAATCACTTCAATGACACCTTTTTTTTAAAAAGCAGTACATTAATTTACTTAAGTTAGTGAAAGTGGTCGAGTGGCCCTTATAAATCTACTCTGACTGGCCTCTAATGGGCTCAATTACGACTCATTCACTGTAATCTGCTTTATATGAAAAGGCACAGCAACAGTGTGAAATGTACAGTAGAAATATATAAACCCTGACTCCGCCTTGCTTTCAGCCTTTCGGTGGTCTGTCTTCATCAGGTGTTACAGAGCTGATACATGGCCAAATGTGCGTATGTGGCGACAAGGCACACTCGCAAATATTGTCTCTTGGGTTTCATTTGAAGCATGCAGTAACGAGGAAGCTTGGCTTGCACACTCAGTTACAGTAATTTATTTTAAAAGCTCTGAAGACACACAACAAGGTCATTTTAGCCAGTATCTGTGGTCTATAACTGAGTGCTAGAAACTGAAGTTAGAATGACAAACCATCCAGGCCAATATGCAGACTGACATCAATGTAATCTGAACCTTTATGCCAGAAAAATCAAATTAATTTCTACTCAAAACGTGAAAAAAAATTACCTTAACAGTTAAATTAGTTCAAGCTGTGCTGTGGCACAGACTTTCATTTTAAACCTGAACTTTAAAAAAAAAGAAAGAAGAAGAATCCCATCATTACTGATAAAATGTCCGGTATGGATGGAGTTGTTTGGGGTGGGGTTTCGTGTATTTTGATTAAAGGTGTCACTTTAACACTACTCTGCAGTTGCACAGTGATCGGCACAGAGAAAAGATTAAAATTATGCTGAAAGAGCAACATGAGTTGGTTAAACAAACACTGTAAATGTCCCAGTTTGACTCATGCCATATATTAACATCACGTGTAGCCTAACGCAGCAGAACCATGGGTGTTAGAGTGGGCAATACTTGATTTTATCTCAGCTGTGTAGTGGGCAGGATGGGGAAATGTATGTGTTGTGGAAATCAAAGTCCTTTTCTGTTGTACAGCTTTGACTCGATGCTGATTTCCACGTTGATGTAAATGTTTAACACCTCTGAGTCGCAATTCACCACTGAAAATGATCTGTTTTTCAAAAGTTTTGTTTTTAATGCCATAATCCGAAGACAACACCCGTGAGATTGTGTTTTGATGATTTTTTTTTAAGTGCAATATATTTATTTTATTCTGCTGTATGGAAATAATGTGTAATGTACTATGTCGCATCTGAAAAACGAAAAAAAAAAAGTTATTTGTAAACCATGAGAAATATATATATATATCACCACCCAGACACTGAGGGTCTTTTCATTTACATATTTTTCATTTACATATGCTTTGTCAAAATCACAGCTACTCAGAAATAGAATGAAGTATTTTTTGTCTTTTCTTTAAAAAAACAGGTTATAATCAGGTGTTTAGAAAGGTTTGTGTAATGCTGGACTAGAGTAAATATAAAAGCAAAAACTAAAATTCAATATTAAAAAACCAAACAAATGAACATTCATCATGATTTAAGCTGCTTCAGCACATCCTGCAGCACCACCTAGTGGTCAGTCTGCATCCAAGCCTCACTGATGATGCTCCGTGCACTTTGACAGCTACACTAATCAGAAACACAAGTCCAGATAGTAACAGAGAGCTTATGGGGGTGTGTTTATGCAAATCCTCTGCCTGCAGCAGAGTTTATTCTTACTTGTGATGTTTTACTTTGGAAATATCTATGAAATTAGCCTTTTAAAGTCATAATAAATACAAACACCAAATGTAAAAAGACAAAAAAGACTTTATGTATGCCATTCTGGAGCTTCTTTCACTGCACACTTTTGGACTTGATTGGACTTACAACAAGTGTCCAAGGTAACTGTGACAGTTAGCCATCATGAACAAAACAGGTAAATCACTAAAGTTGTTAAATTAATGTACACGTGTCCTTTTCCTGATATGACACACTGAAAACTGACATAAGAGTGGAATTTTTGGTTCCATTATTGTTAAGGTAAATGTTATGCAGAAATTAGGTAACAATGTATTTTAATTATCTTGAGAAAATGATTTAATGTTTTACCAAAACTGTGACCTAATTAAAAGCTGACCTAAAGATAATAGGGTGCAATAAACTGTTCATACCTACGGAAGCCGAGAGAGGACATGCATAGAAACTTTTTCGTGGCGTTTTCTCGAGATAACGACTTATTTGTTCCGTTATCTCGAGAAAACCAGACCACGGATATCTCGAGATAACGGGATAAATAAGTCGTTATCTCGGGAAAACAAATCCTGTTATCACGAGATGATTAAAACGTTCTCGGGACAAACATTTGTCAATTAATTGCTGAAAATGGCACATCAAGGAGCGTTGATCACTGATCAACTCGTCAGACGGTATTTCAGTCGAGGTCTAACGCGGGCTGCGTTGTGTCTGTCTGTTAGAGACAATATTGAGATCAGTCCTCGTCATTTAAGAAGAAGGTTGTCCCAGCTTCAGCTTTACAGGCGATGAAGTCACTTATTTTGCTGTCATAATTATCTCGTCATCTCGAGAAAACAAAGCTGCTTTTCTCCATATTTTTATGTCGTTATCTCGAGAAAACCATTTTGTTTTCTCAAGATGACGAGATAAAAATATTATTAACGGATACGGTCGTTCTCGGCTTCCGTACATACCAATTCTAAAGGTTAAAATAAAAAATTTTCACAGATGCCTGAAGCCAAGAAATTAAAATTTTTACCTTTTAATTATTTATTAAAACAACATCTAAATGCTTTAAAATTTATATATCCTCTTCACACTATGTTTAAACATTTCACCATTGCAATATTAGCAACAAAAAAATATCTGATGTAAGTATCCGCCAACAAGGCCGATATTGGTATCAATACCATTGATATTGATATGTTATATCAGTGTATCTATAAAATTTACAGATTTAATTTTAAAGATGCCACAGACAAGAACACAAACATCCACCCAAGAAGTCGTTCAATTAGCTTACTGCAGTGAATCGACATTTGTGATGCCTGTGAGGTGATGTGGTTTGAAGGTCTCTTTAAATCGAAGAATTGCATCTTCATGCATTTATTTTTTATTTAAGCAGGCAAACTTTATGGCAGAGTTTGAGGTAAATGCCTGAATGTGTGAAAAAAGTCCATTTATTTCTAGAATACATTGAAATAAACAAGTGAGAAATTAAGTTGACATCTTTTAATGCAATCTGGAATGTAAAAAAACAAAAAGGAAAAGATGTGTGCACTGATGACTCTGTTGCACACTCGCACATAAAAACACAAGCAGAGAAAGTCTTCTATCACCAGACGCATCACCCACCACCGCAGACGAACTGACGGATCGATGGCTGGACGTTAGTCACCGTTTCACCAGGAAGAAGGCCCCACTTCTGCCTTGATAAGAATCGGTTACATCCTTTGAAAATAAATAAATAAACAAATAAATAACATCCAGCGTGGCTTTGATTGGATTAAAGGGAGAAGGGAAGGGCAAGACAAGCCACCATGAGGTATGGCCCAACAAATTGGAGCTAACAGTCGGGCCAGAGAGTCCATTTTGGGGCATAATTTACACAGTGAGGAGCATGAGCTGAATCTAATGTCATTTCCATCAATTTTGCATTTTGGACCCTTTTTTTTTTTTTTGCCTCCCTCGGGCTTTTAGCGGTCATTTGAATCATCTGGCGGAGGACAGTCGGCGAGCATTACAATGTCGGAGACGACATTTAGCAGCAGAGTGAGAGGTGGTTCTTTATGGTGTGGTGACTGGCTGCAGCACAGCAGTGCATATCCACGGCTGCACCATCTCACAAATGGCTAACAATATGCTAATAGGTTAAGAGTACAGAATTGCTCCAGACAAGACACTTAATGGATGCTTTATCTGCAGGTCAGGAGTCTCATCAGCTGCAATCTCTCCTGCCAAGACGTGCCAAGTCAAATTTAGCGATAAAGTGCTTTTAACAAACAGGCCGCAAAGTGCTTCAGGCAGGACAAAGGACACAAACACACAGGAGAGTTTGTGGTGAAATGTGAAACCTGTTGGCAAACAATGGAAATTTGTTTTAGAGGAAATACACCTTGAAAGCAAAGTTGTCTGAGGACAGACAGATACGACAGGAGTTCCTGACAAAGTACAGTCTAATTTCACTTCTTGCCCACAAATGGTTGGATTTCTGCTCAAGAGCAGATGATTTTGCCAAAAGGTTTCCCAAATGTAGTCTGACATTGACGCTGCTGCAGCGGTTTCCAGATTTCTTCTGATATATTCGTTTTAGTAATGCCATTACGAGATGAGAAAAGTCAGTACAGTACCCGACTTCTTCTGTATGCTTCACCACATTTCAGAGGGAGTTTATACCATTACGTTCCCCCGGCAACTAAGTTTACATGGTCGATTGTGACTTTGAAGTGTAGCATTGGTTTGAATATGATTTGATAAATACTAAACTACATAAAGAACAATAAAACTACCTACTTCTTATAAATCTGCAACTTGCAAGTTTACCGTTAATGAATAAATAAAAAAGGAAAAAAGTTGCTAGAAAGTAAAAAATATATATATCAAAAAATGTTTGTGTTATCATTTCGACATCCATCAGTAGAGAATTATTAGCTTTTATGTAAAGCACATAAGTCATAATTGCCCCCATTTTCACTCTGTTTTGGTCTCCACCAGCTCCTCCTCAGGGAACGATGTGGCTTTCCCTGAAAGCAGATTCAAATTATTTTAGAGCACAAACTGAGAAAACCAAAAGCATCAAGAGTAAAGAGCAGAGCAGTGATAATTCCCACGTTGGAAGTACTCACATTACTTTGAGTTTGATGCCATAAAAAATGACAAAAACATTAGCATCTGCTGTACACTCTGATTGGGAACAAAACTTCTTTCTACAGCAAAAAAAAATAACTTCAAATCTGAGCAAACACCGAGCACGCTGCCACGGGAATGTCAAACTCACAGAGAAACCCCCGGATCCCCCCACTGACATGACCGCTGTGGCACCCGGAAAACCTCCTACGGCTCCACTCCTGCTGAACAGGTGAAAACAGATTTAAGAGTGACCGGACTTAGAGCCGCTGAAATTTTTGTTTTTAGTTATTTTTTGTTTTACTTGCATATAATTCATTTTTTTCTTTATGCAATGTGCATAAAATTAAAAGATTAAAGCTAATAAAACAAGTTTTAAAAATGGACTTTTTCATGTGATTCAGTTTTATATGACGGATTATACAGAAAAAACTGAATTGGGCTGAAATTCTGTTGCTTTATTATGTATTCAGGTTTTGTGTCATGTTTTTAAAAGTAACTAAGTAATAAAGTAACTACTTACTTTTGAAAACAACTAATCAGTAAACTAATTGGATTACTTTCTTGGAGAAGTAATCAGTAATTAGTAACTAATTACTATTTTCAAGTAACTTGACCCACGCTGCTTGTTATTACATGCAACACATTAATGTCACAAACAGCCATTTCATCTTTTGCTAATAATGCTGAGTTTGCTAGTACAGCGCCCCCTGTCGTGTAGATTTGGGCATTCGTGAAACACGTAGCTCACTAACCCAAACCAAGGTCTGAATCATAAACATGCAGCTTTTAAAACGACTGTCAGCTTACAACTTAGTCCCTGTTAACTGTTTTAACCTGACCCAACGCTGGACAGTGTGATGGCAGTGCACTTTATTTACAGTGTGCTTTATTTACGGTGCTTATGTGGGCAGCTTTTCAGCTCCTAACCGCCAGCTCAGCATTGCTTGCCTGCAGCTGTTGCTGCTACTCCTCTTCGTCAGGCCCCAGCGTGCTACTAAAATAGGAGAGACATGAAGGAATTGATGAAGGTCAGCTGTGACATCCAGCCTTCCCAAGCACTCTGAACCCACTGCTCCACCCCTCCCCTGCAGCTCAGCCACAAAACACACCCCACCACACAAGTAAATTGTTCACATTTACATAAAAATGATACACAATAGCCTGAAATTGGGTGAACTTGGGAAAAAAAAAAACCCCAAACAAATACAGATAAATTGCATTAGAAAAAAAAATATATTGAAACTCTTCATTAGTGCTGTGCACTACTGCTCCTCCTGAACAGGTCTGAACAGCAGGCAGGTCGGGCTTACGTTCTCACATTTACACCTGTGTACCCAAGATGACCATATAATTCAATTCAATTTTATTTATATAGCGCCAAATCACAACAACAGTTGCCTCAAGGCGCTTTACATTGTAAGGTAGACCCTACAATAATACATACAGAGAAAAATCCAACAATCATATGACCCCTTATGAGCAAGTGCTTTGGCGACAGTGGGAAGGAAAAACTCCCTTTTAACAGGAAGTAACCTCCGGCAGAACCAGGCTCAGGGACTGCTGCGACCGGTTGGGGTGAAAGAAGGAAGAGAGATCATATAAGAGATCTTTGGTCTCTTTTACAGAACCAATAGTAGAAAAAAACGTTACTTATTACTCCACTAAACTCATTATTTGACATGTTCATGTTTACTTTGAACATCAACCCCTGCAACAGAAAAATATAAAGACGTTTCTCTCATATATGGTCAATTTATTGTAAAGTTGTAATAATGACTTTTGTCTGTGCTCTTGGTTGGGTCTGTCTTGAAAAAGGTTTTAATCTCAGGCAGACTTCGATTTGGTTAAATTAAAGGAAAATTGAATTATACTCAGTATGGGACACTCCTTGATCAGTACAGTGAAACTCAAAGTAAATATCAAATTTGAGCTCTAAGCATATGCAAAAACAAAAGGTTTTTTTTTTTCCTGATGTAGATGCACTTATGTTTGGGCACCAATTGAATCACAAGATAATCACGTAAATCACAACATATCCTGTATGCACAGTGCTTCTGACAGTCGCAAGCAGCACAATTACACTGGCCAAAAGACACAAACACAAGTTTTACTTGCATTAATGGACACACCCAAAGAAATCCACTTAACATGTAATATAATTACAATGAAATCTATATATGCTAGCCTACCACACATATACTCTATATTAGTATCGACAGATATGCTTTATATGAAATGTAGAAAAAACAATTTTAGTGGTCTTACAAGCACAGCAGGCAAGGCGGCATCAAACAGTGTCTGACCATAAACTAGCAAAAAGTTCCTAAATAATGATAACAGCTATAACGATAGCTGATATGGCATAAGTATTGGTGTAATATTGGTTGTGCTCTAATTATAAAGTTACCTCTGGCAAATGCCTGAGACAAGGCTAAAGTCTGAAGATTCAAATGTAATACATACTCACCAGACGCTTTATTAGGTACGATTGCTGTTGCAGGGTTGGACCCCCTTTTTCCTTCAGAGCTCCCTTAATGTCTTTGTAGCAAGATTCAACAGGGTGCTTCACAAATTCCTGAGAGATTTTTGACACATATTGACATGATAACATCACACAGTTGCTACACTTCCATGATGTGAATCTCCCATTCCACCGCATCCTAAAGGTGCTCTATTGGACTGAGATCTGAGGACTATTGAGCCCATTTCAGTACAGTGACCTTACTATCATGTTCATGATGATCTGAGCCTTGTGAGATGGCACAGTAGCCTGGTAGAAGCATCCACCAGAAGTATAGAGAAACACTGCGGTCATAAAAGGATGAACATCATCAGCAACAACACTCAGATAGGCTGTGGTTCAAATCATGCTCAGCTGGTTCTGAGAAACCCAAAATATGACAAGAAAACACCCCACACACCATGACACCATAATCATAAGGTGGGTTGGATCCATGCTTTCATGTTGTTTACGTCAAATTCTGACCCTACTATCCAAATGGCATAGACTCAGACCAGGCAGCGTCTTTCCGATGCGATAAAATACCAAAAAATGCACCCAGTTCCTCTTAAAAACTAGCTTAAGATATTTAGTTTATGAAGTAAAGCCACAAATCCTACTGTTGTTAGGCCATGTTTGCTGTGAAAGTGACAGAAATCCTATATGAAGTTAAAACTATAAATATGACACATCTATTTTTTAAAATCAACTTGCACAACCTGTTCTTTGTATATTGTTAATCCACCTTCCATAACTGGAAAGCATTTTGAGTCAAGCTTTGTTGTTTTTGGACGTGTTTGCAACGGCCTATGAAAAAGTGTGACTTCACTTGAAGATTAATTTACAGAAAATTCACAGCATTTAGTAATTTACTGGAGCAGCAAAGCAAACGTAGGTGTTTTTCACTGGGTGACATACATGGATACATCCAAAATAACACCTGGCCTAAACACGCAGTACCACATTTACAGCATGTGCTCAGTCAAGGCACTTTTACTGAAAGCACTGCATCCCCACATCATCCTCACAGGTGTCACACTTCATCTCTCCTCTCCATCTCCTCCCTGTTCACCTAATGAACTCAGTCTCTCTCTTCTCCCCCCGCTGTGGCAGGTGTCCAGCCCAACTGCTGCCTCTCCGAAGACAACGAGGCCTGATAGCAGGGAAACAGGAGTGAGCCGGCTGCATAACAAGGACTTATTATGATGATGAAATGTCCTACAAGGCCCCAAACACCCTCTTAAAGAAATCTCTCCCACTGATAAGGGGAGTCTCAGCCTCACCCCGGAGCTGTGTGGAGGAAGAGGAGAAAGCATGTGTGTGTGGTGCGTCCTAACCTGATTGGATCGGCGGCTCAGAGGGGGTGCACGTTACAAAATCAAATGGCCGTCAAGCCGCTGTCATGCATAATTAATTGGACCTTCTACTCCCAACTACACAAAAATCCATGGTCATTCGATTAGGGGGGTTTGGAGGACTCTCTGAAGTGCATCGCTGTCTGAGCTACTTCCCAGCTCACCTCTCTATCAGTGAGGATTGTGTCAGCCTGCACATGTTCAACCAGGTAAATTTTAAACTTTCAAGCCCCTAATACATTGTTAGGCTGTTTGTTGTAAGGACCAGCTTATTGCACAGCTCGGCGATCGAAACATTTGCTGATAGTCATTAAAATCTGTAGATGCAGAAAGCCTGCAGTTCTCAGGTAAAGTCGAGGAAAAAGCCACGCTCTGTGCTGAAGGCTCATTTTGTAGCACAACCGGTCAAAAGCAGGCTAACCCAGAATTCCACTTTTCTGTTTACTTGTAGTATCTAGTCTTCTGCAGCTGCCTTTGCATACTGTAGGGGTTTTATTTTATTTATTCTTTGTATCTGTACAGTAATGGTTACTCGCGCCATTCAATGAACTTGTATTTTTTATCTAATTAATGTGCCGGAATTTCATATTATTGCCATTCGTTTCATCATTACTGAGAATTTAACATGAAAATCATGAAATTAAAACCTTTGGTCAAGACAGCCCTAGTTCCCTGCAATATGGATACACTACTTCCACCATGCTATAAGCTTCAGATCATTAACTTTAACTTTGACTCTCTTGGAGTTTGTGCAAAGGATTCTGGGTCAGAAAAAAAGCATGAGGAATCAGGATTGGACTGGCAAACTGTGGATTATTAATGCCGCCATTAATGACCATCAACATCTGTATGAAAAGAGCGTTCTCAAAGGCAAAAAGACCACCACCGTGGACCCAGACTGTGAATGCAACAGTATATCAGCTGATCTACTGTCACATCCATCATCACACAGGCTTTGCATTAGAAAGGTTAAAGAGCTGCTAATGTCTGATGTGACTGTGTCAGACATTTTTATTCTCACATGCACCCCTGTTGGGATAACATTTAGAAAAAGTTCAGGCAGCAAAGTATGTGTGAAAAAGATTCAAGTGTTTGTGCTAGTTTGCAGTTCCTCTATAATGATTACATTTCCCACATCAAGTAGAGATAGGGAGCCCAATATATTTCATATTACTGCACAATCATTGGAAGCATTCGATCTCTACTGACCTTTTAAGTTGGAGAGGTTTGTAATGGCCAGGCACCTTGCCCTGAGTTTTGATTGTTGCTCATTTAATTTTCCTTTCCATCTAGTATTGTCTTTACTTATGTTTTCATCTGGCCCTCTTTTCTAGTTTTCACCATTTGCTTTATGCTGTGAAGAATTTTGCACAACACTTCAGAAACAGAAATCACACACACTGATTAAATGTGGGGACTAAATTTGAAAGTATAAGATGGGACGTAATAAATATGCAAACAGAAGAAACATCCAAACTGACTTCCCGCAGACATCGAGCTTAGGACGCCATCTTTGAAGGACATCTCAAATCTTAAAATGCATCTGGAGAACACAGTGGTGAGAAGAGCTATAGTCACGGATGTATCCTCTGTGGAAGTGTGGAAAGGGGGGAGACGCACAGCTGTAAAAGGCCAGCACAAAACCTGGCCGGAAAAGGCTTTCAGAGACAAAACCTCTATATTCTTAACCTTTTTTAGTGATTTAAGATTGAAATGTTCAGTCAAGCGCTCTACTCTTCACCTTTTTTTAATCTGTATATTCTGTTATATTACGCTAAACTGTAAATTTAATTAAAAATAGATTTAAATATACAAGCACATCTGAGGTCATATAGGACATTGGTATACTGTATTTTACTGAAATCACTTTAAAATGATGGCTTCGATGGAAGGACGTCTTATTTTGTCGCCTCCTTGTGTCTCTTCCTCACCTCCTCCTGCTCCCATATCTCTGATGGGATGGAATGAGAGTGAGGAAAGAAGGAAAGGAAGAAAGGAACTGCAGAAGTATAATCTGGGAGACAAGAAGAGGGGAATACAAAATCTGCGTGTGAATACCGCCCCCTGCTGGACATCAGTGGAACCACATCATCTGCGCACTAGAGAAAGTACACCACAGCAGGCAAATTAAACTGCAGCAAGATTTTTATTCAAAAAAGCATATATTCAGGAATTAAAGATGCATATACTTACATGTGTAAATAGATATTTAAAATACACAAAGTGGGAAAACAATGTGCTTCAAGTAGCTGCAATGTTAATATGCACACATGTGCATACATAAAAATGTCTTTGAGGATGTGTTCCATGGTTTGTTAAGGACACGTGCTTCCCTATTATTTTAGGGAAATTCCTTTCTTTGTTTTTCTTTTTCTTTCTGGGTCATTATTAAAAAAAATTAAATAAAATATTCACAAGCATGACCATATCACAGCTCAAAATGGAAGACAACTCCCTTTAGCGTCTCTCGCCATCATCTTAATGAATTCACAAGTGATGAAAGAAAAACAAAAACTTTCACTGCTGAAGCTTTTACTCCATTAACACAGCACTGACATGACTTAACCAAATGCTCCATTACTCTCTCTGCAGCAACACACTCTTACACTTCATTCATTGGCTGAGGGTAGGAGGCCGGGCGGTCTCTCAGGTCAATGAGTATTTGACCACATGGGGGTTGTGTGAAGATGCGTTTGGGTTATTTA